>QANX01005310.1:0-26628 GCA_003254975.1 Ochetophila trinervis | reverse complement strand
CCCCCCCCCCCCCCCCCCCGCGCAAGAACATTGTTCCTAGCTGGTAGTGAAATGTAAGGTTGGACTTGATGTTCAGGCATAACCCTTACATCGTTTCCAATGGACCCGGCCTGAAAGGTTAGTGCCTCAGTATTTGGTGTGCTGCCAGTGGGTATGGCCTGAAAGATATGCACCTGTTATTCCTCCTGGCCGTTAGTCGGTCTTGCGCCACTCAACGCAGCTTGAGTCGTCTACACCTGCTAGCGCAGCAACTCCAAGATTCCTTACAACATTTGTTGTTGGGTCTCCTAGTATGTTTCCATCTTCCGGGATAGCTCACGAATCCAATCCTAAGTAAACATCTCTTTGTGTCAGGAGTCTTGCCAGTTTCCTTTCTGTTTCCATCTTCCTCAGACAAGTTTCGGCCGCTGATGCTGTCGTGGGTGTTGGGTTCTTGATTCTTTGAGTGAGTTTACACCATTTTCTCATGCGAAAAACTATGTCCCACCGAGCGTGCCAAAAGATAAGTTGGTGTCAAATACAAAAATTAGTCGTCTCAAATGTGCGAGCGTACCACTTCGAACCTATAACAGTCTAAAGAAAAATAAAGTGTGCGTCAATTAATATCAAACTTAATCAAATAATTGTATTAATTATCGAGAACAGAATAATTAAAGATTACAAAATGCCTTTCAGATCAAAGGACTTTTAAATAAAAATTTTAACTAAAACACTTGACTACTCGAAATTAATTCTAATGAAAATAAACTATGTAGTCTATATTTTTAATATGTGTTAATGTGCGAGCCTTTCTCAATGTTGAAAAAACTTTAATTTATAAGTGAAGAAACTCTAGGATGTTTGCTGCCTTTCTGATGTGAGATTTTTTCCTGATTTTAACTTTCAAATGCAGTATTTATACTTGTACAACTTCAATCCTTTTTTATTTTTAAACAATGTGGGATAAGTATAAATTCACAAAAATAATATTTTTAATAAATAAAAAATACTAATTTACAAAATTTAAGTATATAGTCCAAACAATCTCTTTCTGTATTGTGAAACCAAAGTCTAACCAAAAATTATTATTATGGATTTTTTTCTCTTTTCTTTATTATATATTTGCTAATAATTAATAATACCTTTTATTTTTTATAAAAATGCAACATTTGATTTTTTTTAATATAGAAATATATCAAAGTGCAAAAAACTTGAAAATGGTTTGAAAAAAGGCCTAAATGACTATTTTCCTTTATACTTTAATTTTTTTTTATGTTCATTTACTTGATATAAAAAATAAAGTATCTAATATATTTTTAATTATTAACAAATGAAATTAATTATAAATTTCAGATATTATTTTTAAAATAAATTTTGGTAACGGTTTTGTCCGGGGTTATTTCCATAACTCAAATTAGGATGATCTTTTCATCCAGGATTGTAAGAATTAGAAAAATGATCATATTTGTGTTGTGGTTGTCCCAGAAATCCGCCAACTGCATTAGCTTGCTGAATGGTCTCATCTTCATGCAGAGTGGGGCATGAATCCGTAGCATGACCCGCAACAAAGCAAATCCCACAAAGCTTGGTAGCTTGAGCATTCCCTACAGCCAACTGGCGAACTAAAGAGGTTAAATCAAAAATCTGGCACTCAAGGTTAGAAGTACTTACCTCATAAACTTTTCTAGCTGGAGGGTTAGATCGTGAGCCAAACTGCTGTGAATTAGTAGCCATAGTAGAGATGAGGCGTCTGACTTCTTCTGGAGTCTTTTCAACTAAAGCACCTTCACTTGCGACATCCACCATACTCCTTTCCATAGGTAACATTCATTCATAAAAATATAGGATAAGGAGTTGCTAGATAATCAGATGTTGAGGGCAACTAGCACACAATTTTTTAAACCGTTCCCAATACTCAAATAGCGATTCACCATCATGTTGTTGGATACCACATATCTCTTTCCTTATATTGGCAGCTTTTGAAGAAGGAAAATACTTTTCTAAAAATAATCGCTTCATTTCAATCCAAGAATTGATAGAACCAGAAGGAATGTAGTATAGCCAATCCTTAGCTGCATCTTTAAGTGAGAAGGGAAAAGCACCCAACTTAATTTGTTCTTCAGTTACACCATGCGGCTTCATCCCAGAGCAAACTACATGAAACTCCTTCAGATGTTTATGGGGATCCTCACCTATAAGACCAAAGAAAGTTGAGAGTAAGTGTATTAATCCAGATTTTAATTCAAATGAAGCTTACACTTCAGGAAATTCAATGCAAAGAGGATGAGAATTTAAATTTGGAACAGTCAACTCCTTTAAAGTTTGAGGTCTGTTGTTCTTAGCAGGGACTGCCATCTCCTCAAATTCAGAATCACTGTCTAAGCTCATATCTCCTTCTTTTGATAGTCTAGTCATGCACCTGAAACAACAAAATCTCAAAGCAAACTAATACTAAAATTAGAATAGAAAGAAATTGACGCACAGTCACCGGCAACGGCGCCAAAAATTTGATTTGTGTCGTAAACACCAAAATTAATTACTGAATTTAAACACTACCGTAGTAGCGGCAAGTTCAGGTCGATTCTACAAAGACTGATAATCAAACTATTTCTATTCCAATTAAAGTAAAATTAAAAAGATAAAAGCGGGAATTTATGTTGGCAAATTTAAATATTAAAAAAAATAATTTAAAAATATTGGAAATAACAATTGGAGAAAACTTTGGGTCAGAGTATTTTCAATTACTAAAAACAGGTGATTACAGATAAAAATATATCAAAAAATAATCATTCAATGTTGGATTAAATAAAATAGCACGGTCAATTTTATTCTAACTTTCAAAATTAATTAATTCAGATACAATCGTAAATTAATCATAATTCTGAAATATTTAAAACAACGTGATCTAAATTAAATTAGAACAGCATAAAGAACAATAGCAACCAACAATAAACAAGTCCTACAAACGTTGTAAAACTTTAATCTATTTTGCATTCTCCTAAGAAATTAACAAAAGCTTAGCATGCAATTATTAAAATCAAAGTGCTACTAAACATAGAACATTCAATACGATTGAATTCCTAATTAGCAAATACCCAATCCACAAATAATTATAACGGATCCAAATTATAATTAAAAGAGAATTTAATAATAAACAAATAAATTGGAAGAACACAAATTGAATAATTAAAATTGAATTAAAACTTATAAACCAAGTCTCACACATTATACTTTAGCAATGAATTATACTCTTACCCAAGAGAAAGATTTAGCTACTCATAATTGTTAGAAAATCTCAATTCTTTGTTGTTTTTGCTTTAAAAACGGTTACTCCCTTTACAATAATGATAAAACATATTTATACTAAAATCTAGGGCTAAAAATCACAAAAACGAGCACAAAACGCTCAGATTCGCGCGACATCCAGGCGCTTGGGCATTGCACCTGGGTTGAACTGCTTTGCTGCCAATGTCTAATTAATTACGATTTTCCCACTGCTTCTTCAGTTTTTCTGTTTAATTATGATTTTGCCACTGTTTTTTCATTTTTCATCCATTTATGCTCAAATCTACATAAAACATAGAAAAATATAAATTAATCCATTTTAAGTAAATAAAACATGCTCAAACCAAATATTAAGGTATATAAAATATATATAAATTGTATCCCATCATATATTTAAAAATTAATAAAAGAATACTAAAAATTATTTTAAAATAAAAATGGATAGAACTGTATATAAGTATTTTACAGTTATGTGAAATAATATAAAAATTTTTAAATATAAAAGTGTTCAAAATTTATAAGAGTTATAAAAAAAAAATTATAAAAACCATAAAGTCTATAAAAATGATTTAAAAAAAATTAAAAAAATTATTTAAAATCAAGCATAGCTTAATAAATTTTATAAAAATATATTAAAATTTTAAAAAAAAATTAAATTAAAAAATTCTATAATTTTTTATAAAAAAATTCTAATTGACTACAGTAATAAAAAAAAACTAGCAAAGTAGAAAATAAAGATCTCTCTTATAGTTACATTTAATTTTCGAAATAAATAACCAAAATTACAAAAATCTAAATTAATCAATCATTTTCTAGTTTTTCTAACTTCCACTTGTTCCACTGTTACCAAAAAAAAACTTCCACTGTTCCACGCTCTCTTCTACCATCATGCGTTTGCCGGAATCAATGACCGGCGGTGGACTCGGTCTCGCCGCCGTTACCTACGTGGCGGTCGACTACCTGCGCCACATCTCCCCCACGTGGCACGAGATTCTACAGCCAGTATTGTGGACTGTCCTCGCTCTTGTAGCCGTCGTTCGTGTTCCTTTTTACAAGCACTGGTCCTCTGAGTTTCGCTCCGTCATACCCTTTGTTGCTTCCTTGCTTTTCATGCTCTCTGCTCTTCTTTTTGAAGTTCTCTGCGTGCGTTCCGTCACTGCTGTGCTTGGTCTTCAATGGCACAGGTAATGTCACTCTCTTTTAGCTTCAATCAGTGGGAAATAACAGATTAGATGAGTGAAAATTTGATTTCTTTTTTTTCTTTTTTTTTTCCTGTTGGTTCTGGTTGATTTTCAATTGGTGAAGTTTGATTTGAGATTTATGGCTTTCTTGGTTTGTGAACTGACCTGGGCAATTGTAAGGACTAGTCTATTAGATAGTCATCTGATCTGATATATTTGTGAGATTTTTTTTTTTTTTTTTTGGAGCAAAAGGGTGCCAGATTTAGGATTTGATTTTCTGATATAAAAATGTTGATTAAAATGTACATGGGTTATTAATGTTAGTGAATAATAACTTTGCATGAGCTGAATGGATCTGATATAGGTAAAAATTACTGTGTGAATATAGCCTGTGGTTTAGAATTGTGAATTAACTTTACTTCTAATTTCGCTGGTCAACCCACAGTTAAAAAATTTAACTAATTTCATTCCATTTCAGCTCATAACCATGAAATTGTGCTGCGTGTCTTCTATTACTTACCTCATGTAAAGGTAAAAACCTCTGAGGAAGTTCTTTCAATTTTGTCTCTTTTGGACATTGTCATGCACATGCCTGTCTCGTGGATTTCCAAATTAAATGCCAATAAGCATTTCAGTTTTCAGAATGCTTAGTATTGCATCAGTTGTTACAAAGTTTTGACATCCATTTATAGGTCATGTCCACTCATGGTCTTATTGAAGTGTATCTTAGCGAACAAAAAGATAAATATTGAAAAAGTATTGACCCAGAAAGAAGATTAATTTATGACCTCTGAGACTGTGACTTGATTCTTCTGTCGGCAATTGGGATCTATAATATAACACCTGTGACTGAAACATGGTTTGTTCAAATGAGCGTATCTATGTTCCATGAAAGAATTTGCTTGCGCATGCTCGGCGTGTTTATCTTAATGGAGGTAGATACATGTAATGTCATTCTCTTTAGAGTTTATGGAAAGAACATGTGTTTGAGGATTATGCAAAGGTATGGCTCCTCCAAAATATGCAAGACTTGTAAAATTCTTATGAGCAGTAAATTTCGGTACCAATTATCTTCATTATGATATTTGAATACCTTTTTTTTCCCCTCTCTCGTCAACTTCCTCTTTCTTTAATTGGTGTATGGTAGAAGGGGCTTAATGATAAGATCACAAGGGAGCTTCTTACAGCTTCTTTGTCTTTCTTCACAGCTAGTTTCATTTAGTTTCTCCAAATATTTTTGCTAAGTATGAGCATATCCATGTAGTCAAGCCTCCTCTCATAGTGAACTCAGGTACATATCAAAAGAACATCTCAAATCTTCCATTCTGGTTACAACTTTCTTGGGCTGTAGAAAATATACTGCTTTTCTACCAAGCCATCCTCTCAACACAAAAAAGAATCTGCGAAAAATTGAAGTCATTTTTGTAAGTAAAGTTTTTATGTATGGAGTAATGGTATCAGATTTATGCAGAGTCTAACACACTAGTAGATTACTCTACCTTCTTGTTTTTAACTTTACTGGAATTTGTCGGCAGAGTAAATGCTTCTTCATTCTCATGTTGTTAAGCCTTGCTAAGTAATAAGTGGATTATTGATTGGCTTTGTAATATTTGACAGTGATACATCTCCTCTTCCAGACACTGGCCAGTGGTTGCTTTTGGCTCTGAATGAGAAACTTCCTCATGTTGTAGTTGAGATATTGAGAGCTCGTATCATTGGACTGCACCACTTCCTTATGTTGTTTATGATGTTGGCATTTTCTGTGTTATTTGACTCCGTAAAAGCTCCTGGCCTTGGACTCGGTGCAAGATACATGTTCACCATGGCAATTGGTCGTCTTCTCCGTGCCATTACTTTTGTATCTACAATTCTGCCATCAGCCAGGCCTTGGTGTGCTAAAGCTCGATTCAGTGTCCCTGCATTTCCCCATCGCTGGGCTCAGAAATATTATGTCCCTTATGCTTCGGATGCTAACGCTATTAACCAGTTACTAAGAGTGGATACAGCTTATGGTAAGTGCAACTCATTAGTTATGTTTTTGTTCTGCTATTTGTCCCCTGTATTTTAATCTGCGTAGGATGAAACTTTAACTCAAAAAGAACATTGTTTATCCAAGCATCTGACCCAAATTGGCCCTCTTTCCTTCATTGATTATTTTCTTGCTGAACAGAACAAGGAGAAGTTATATCGCCTGATTCTTCATATAATTTTTCATTATTGGGTTTTAAAGTCATGAAATCTTTTACTATGGTTTTAAAGTTTCATTAATTGTTTGGAACTGTTGCTTTTTCATTGTTGGTGTTAGAATTCTTTCCATGCTTGAAATGGGAATTATTGTTTATTGTTAAACCTACCTATATAATCAGTTTACTACAGAGATGTTTTCTTTACTGATAGAATAAGGTCTTATCAATTTATAACCTTTTCTCTCTTGTTTCCCAGCCAATACTGGAAAATACATCGATGACTTCCGCCCAGATTGGGGTTCAATGAGTTTCCTAATAGATTTTCTGCGACCCACTGCTTCAGAAGGATCTGCTTGGTACAATTTGCTGACAAAAGCTGGAGGTGGCTGCAATGACCTTGTATACAGTGGACACATGCTAGTTGCAGTCTTGACAGCCATGGCTTGGACGGTATTTCATATTATGCACTTTGAAATAGCATTGTACAGGTGAGTAGTGGCCATTGCCACACTTATGTTTAAAGGGAAATTACTTAGTCCTGTTGGCATCTTCCTGTCTCTAAACAACCATGCAGGAGGCTTATGGAGGTTTTAGCTCAGCCATCATATGGTTGCTTGTGATGCACGGTGCACAGCGAGAAATTCGGGAACGCCATCACTATAGTGTCGACTGTATTGTGGCCATCTATGTTGGTATCCTACTGTGGAAGATGACAGGTTTCCTCTGGCCAGCCAAAAATGCATCTAGAGATAGGAGGATTGCAGTGCTTGAGAAAATCCAAGGTCCGCTGATCAAAGCTGCTAAGGATTCCGACATAGATGGAGTAAGACAACTTCTCAAAGAGGTAGAGGTGGACCAGCAACATAGCCAGAAGATCAAAGGGTCTAACAGGGCCACCTGGTTGTTTGCTTCTGCTACTATTTTCTCCTCACTCACCATTGTGCTTTTGGCCTTCACGTTGACAAGTGACGGATAATTTTCTGGCCTGCTTTGATTGATTTCCACGGCATTGTAGGTTAGATTTTTGTAATTCTAATGTACTGTAAAGACATTGTAAAACCTGTGTTTCTTTGTTTTTTTTTTTTCTTTTTTGGCGTAGGGTATTTAGATTCTTTTTCTTTAGTGATATTTGTTTTGGGATTATTTCATGGAGTTAGCAGATTTGGCTTGGCAAGTGATTGGATTAGAGAGGTTTTGACATAAAGAGAGTGGTAGGCATAGGCTTGCATATACTTGCAGCTTCCACATTGCTCATGGTCTTTTTTCTTGTCAATGATGTTATATCCTGAAGCCTGATTAAGTTAGACAGATATACCCCTAAGGTTGTAGTATATATAAACCTCTTTATTATTTTGTGCTCTAGTTAAGAAATGAAGAGTGAGGTATTCCTAAGTTTGGTACCACTGGGAATATACTTACAGATCGAGGGTTCAAACTTTGATCCGGGTGAAAATGCCCTGCCCCAAGCTGTAAATAAATAAATTTAAAAAAAAAAAGAAAAAAAAAAGAATGAAATTGAGAGGAGAGATTTCACTATAGTAAACTTCCAAACTATTGATAGTGAATTTTTAGTGCCCATAGTTATAGGGATCAACGAGCCGCATTAAATTTAAATTTCTGTTTCTTTTAATTTATGTTGTGTGTATTCTGTTTGTTTTGATATCTGTGATTAAAACTTCCACTAAGTCCCAAGATCTTAACAAATCAGGAAGAGTACCAAGTTCTTAACAAATGGAAGGGCTTTGTTCAGCAATTACTATAACACTGATTATAATTTGCCATTAAAAAGAAGAAAAAAAATCAATATAATTGTTGTCCATGAGAAAGCAATGTTTGGTACCAAGAAAAAGTTTGAAGTATTTGGACTACAAATTCAAATCCATTGTTTGGAAAAGTGATTGTAAATTGGACAATGCACGATAGAAGCAACTAAAATCAATTTTTAATTTTAAATTTATTTTTTTAATAAATGGTGAGCTTTTGAATTATTTGTGATGGATTAATTATAAAAATAAAAATAAAAGAGATTTAATGTTAAAAATGAATGAACCGTCAATGTTTCTTAGGATATCATAGTTTTGTCATCAAATTGTAATTTTTTAGAATTTAAAAAGTATCAAATGCAAATAAAAAAATTAAAGACCTCTAAATAAATTTTATCTTAACTAATAATAAATTGCATTTAACACTAATAAATATTATATATGTATTAGTAAAAAAATAAATAATATAAAAAAGAATTAATTTTTTTTAGTTGATAGTTATCATATTAGTAATACTATTTTAAGTAATATAAATTGTTAAAAAATGATCATCTTTATAAACTAATTATAAAAAATGCAATTTAATAATTCTATCGTTCATTCTTAATGTTATTTAACAATTGAAAAAATTACAATTTTGTTGATAAGATAAAATTGTAATTCTCTTCCTTCTATTTTTCCTTTCTATACAAAACAAAAGATTGAGAGTAGCTTTTCATCCTTTCATGTGATACCAACACAAGAGAAGGGATAGATTGAAATATTTCCACCGCTCCACTTTTCCTTCCATCATTCTTCTTCCATTCTCTCTCTTTTCCATCCCTCGTACCAAAATAGAGGCCAAGAGTTAAATTGCTTTAGAATTTACAATTATTAAAAATGGATATGGTGTATATAAATTACAATTTATTTTTTAAAAATACTCTATATGTAGTTTATGCTATTTTCTTTTTAAATTAAACTTGAATTCGAATATACTATATAGTAGTGTTTCATAGGATAAAAGATAAAGATAAATTGGAATTAAAATAATTTATCAACGGTATTCTGAGATTTTAATATTTCTTTTGTCCTAATTATAAGAAAATCAGAATTTTTTATTTTTTTTATTGCATCCATAGATTGACTCGTAGTTCAATATAGTTTTTATTTTTAATTTAACTAAATATAGAATAAAGTACATACTATTTTTTTATTTTTCTTTCGTATTACAAAATCATACATACTATTTGTTTTTAAATGTAATAAAAATATGTTCCTAAATTTTATTTTATTTGTCTTTCCTAGATTCTCATGTATTTTTTTTATCTGTTTATTGTGCTTAAATTAAAACCAATGTTATTGTAGAACGCCAAATTTTTAATTACACGTTTATATTATAATCATATTGGTAAACTCTGTTCAATGATATAACAATTAAAAATACATCATCAAATCAAAAGTTCAAATTTTAAAAATACATCATCGAATCATAAGTTCAAATCTCTCATTTTTAATTTTGTAATAAATAAAATAAAATAATTTTTTTCTTTGCTCAAAAAAATTAAAAATAAAAATAGCAATCCGTGGCCCCCACTATCAGAACTTCTATCCGTGTGATCACCACATATTTTCCATTCAAATCAGAACGTTAATCCAATTACCCCCACTCAAACAAATGATCCTCAGCCGGTGGATCTATTGTCCATGGAATCACTCTCTTCAATCGGACGGTGCAAAACCAAGAAGCTTCCTATCGTCTCCCCTGTGCTGCTGCGCACCATATTTTTTTGTGGACCCCGCGAACGCTACTAAGCTTCTCTCGCGCTCTAATTTTTTTATTATTCTTACCCATTTCCCATTTTTTCTTCGCTGCCAAACGAACGTATATTTTCCCTTCTCATTTCCTTTTCCGATTTTCTTGGAATTTTATTTTTTTCCTCTGCAGAGTACGCAAATGGCGGTCTCTGTTTCGGCATCCACAATTCCTTCTCTGAGCTCAGACCGTACCACTTTTCTGGCTGCTTCTGCTGCTTCTTCTTCTCATTCGTCAATACTGTCTTCCGCGTCTTCTCTGCAATTTCCAGCCCAGCTTCGGCGTTTTCGAATCGGAACCAAGGGGATTTCCGCTCCCTCGCGACCTCGAATTCTTCCTGTGGTAACTAATTTTCTTTTCCGATGCTTTCTAGTCTGTATGTTTGCTGAGAAAGTTTTGGAATTGAACAGAATGTGGATTATTTTCTTTACGTTCGTTAGGTGTAGGTTCCAATTTATTTAATCCAAATAGCAACGGGCCATTTGTTTTGGATTAGCCTATGACACATTAGGCAGAATATTAATACGTGAATAGCTTAGTTAGCCCGAGGCTTTTATTCAGAAAGGATGTGGAAACGAGTTTTAGACTGAAAAATCCATGTTTTTGTTTAGAAGGCATCATGATAGTTGTAATTAATCACTAGCTAGTAGCTTCTAGCTCGTTTACTTTTATATGTTTGCTAAAATTGAGTTATATGTATGTGTTTGTTGGTATTCATCAATTACATCTTCATTTGCAATCTGGGTAGTCTTTAAACAATTAAAGTTAATATGTACACTAACGTTTATATTATTTTGTTATTAGAAGAATACACTAGTGATTATGATACATAAAAAAAAATAAATGAATAAAATAAAATAAAATTTCTGAAAGTATTCATCAGGTTCTTAACTAGAATCTTCTTCACAGTGAAGCACTCATTTTCTTATTAATATATCTTCAAGTGTTTACCTTTAGTGTATTGTTGTTCTTTTAGTTTTGGTTTATCACTTCCTAAATGGTTCCTACTATTTTTAATGTAGAGACAAAATAATCCCAAAATGTAAAACCTTTCTATGTCCTTATTCGCTTTTGAACTTTATTTATCTTACTGATTCTTTTTTTACCTTCAATCTACATCTTGTATTAGATGATTTTTTTCTCTTAAATGGTGGTTTTATTGCTTTTCCGTTTAGTACTTGTGTTTGTCTTTGTGCGTTTCTTTGCCTCTTATTTGTTTATGGATTTAAGCCATTGTATCAGGAAGCTTGTATTCACGACTATAAACTGATTTCACCTTAGTCTTGCTCAATCTGTACTTTTGGTAAATTGAATTTGTAGGTAGAAGCAACAAAGCAAACATTTTCCAACTTAGATGATTTGCTGGCTAAAGCTGAGAAACCTGTGCTGGTCGACTTTTATGCAACTTGGTAAGGTATTCCCATCTTGTTTATTTCCCCTTTAATTTTCTTTCTTTTTCTATCAAAATGCAGATGATTGGTTGTGCCCAACCATGTTGGAGACTGCATAAGCACCCAAATAGATATATGGAGAATCAATGATTGGAAAACTATTTCTAGTCTTTTTCTTATTTTGTGATTTCCAGTTACCGTGCAATTATACTTTGAGTTCCAAAACAACATGATACTTTTTACCACCTGGCAGAGCGTGCCATCCCTCTGTTGAAAGCTATTTTTAGCCTTCTTGTACATATTTTTGGTTATTTTGCAAGTATTCTTTGAGTTCCGCAATTAGGTGATACTATTTCTCCCTCCACATCTTTTCTCCTTCTACCCACTCACTCCCCTCTATGAAATGGGCGTGTAGGGAAATTTTGGGGCCTCAAAAATGCTATATACTAAGAAAGAAAATTATATTATGCTAAACAACATGTAATGTATTTTGGGCATTGGAAATTAGAACTCCAGGCAGTGTTGAGCAGAGATGTGATTGCTTTGCCCCACCTTGCATTGTGCTACATGTTTATTATTTAATAATATGACTTCCCTGTGCCCAATCAACTTTCTCTCTCTCTCTCTCTTCTCTCTCAGTATTTATTTATTTATTTTTCTATGAGTCAGCTTATAGGTTACTCGGTAGCTTAGTCTCTTAGGTTCAGGATTTTCTTGATGAGGAGATGGCTGATATTGAGATGAGAAATATAATTTATATTGATGATGGACTAATCCAATCTCTATTTGACAGGTGTGGCCCTTGTCAATTTATGATTCCTATTCTCGATGAAGTCAGTGCTAAACTGAAAGATAAAGTCCAGGTGGTGAAAATCGACACTGAGAAATACCCTAGCATTGCTAACCAGTACGGAATAGAAGCTTTGCCTACTTTCATCTTATTTAAGGACGGAGTACCTTATGATCGCTTTGTAAGTTGAATTTGTGTTTTTCTCCTCCTACTTCACATCCTTAGATGAGATCAATCTTTGCTGTTGGCAGATAGTCACATGCTCTGGACATTCGTAATCTCAGTCAAATATATTTGGATTGTCTGTTTTTAATTGTTTTCGTTATGTAATGTCAAATTATAGAGGGATCTCAAATATATTATTGTTGTTTATATTATATTTGTTGGCTTTTCACAAGTGGTATTTTGATTATCTGGTCTAAGAAATTTTTTTATGTGGCATGTTTTCTTTTTCTTCATTTTGATATCTCATGTATAGTTAAGGTAGCAAGTATAGTTTTCAGCAATATGATGTAATTGAGGTAGGGCTATTCTCTTCTTCCTTTTTTTTTTAGTTATTACAATTTATTTTCATAATCACTTCCTGATACTGTAGTGCATTTACTTCATCATCTTTGCTAAGTTCGAAATCTATCATAATTTTGGTTTGATTATATTCAGGAGGGTGCTTTTTCTGCTGATAAGCTAATCCAACGAATTGACGATGCTTTGAAAGCTAAGAAATAGACAGGTAAGCCCTTTTATTTTCCCATAATCTCTAATTCATGCAATGATGCAATCTTTCCTCAATAAGCCTATATGCTCAGAAAATAAACATTTGATGTTATGTTCTTTTTCTCTCCTCTTTTCCCTTTGCTTTCATTCTCTCTCGTTTTTTTCTTTTTCTTTTTTCTTTTCTTAATTTCCTTCTCACTATTTTGTCCTTTCTTTTTAAGCAGCATCTCAGGTACAAATAGAAAAAAGATCTCTAGTCAGGCATTTTGGTGGGAACAATGGATTGATGATGATTGAAGAATGCATAAGATGATGTCTCCATATTTTTGGAATGTTCATCTTCTTCTTCTTTTTCCTTTTTTGCACCTAACTGGTATATCAACTAAAAGATACCATAGCTTTTGTTTCTTTTGTTTCCATCTAGTGGATTAAGTTGAGAAATACAACTTTTGATTTAAACTAGATCTGTGCAGAAAGCTTGCATTAATTTTGAACTTTCATTAGAGTTGTGATCTGCAGAGTTGATATATCAATTTATGGCAGTGCTTTGTGTTTTGGATGTTCTGTTTACCGAAGCCAACCTAATTGGGAAGAAAATTAACATATTCCGATATGATTACAGTATGAGGAAATTGGTATTGTAGCCAGTTTGATGGTCCAAAATGGATGCTCTTTCCTCAAATTGATATTGTAGCTGATAAGAATTGAATATTGAATATAAAATTCTGTCTTATATATTATGACTGCTTACAAGAGTTTATATATACAATTGACAAATATTATGTCATGAAAATATGGAAAGAATAAAAGCTATACCTGGAGAAAATAAGTAAGGAAAATAATGATATATGTCTAACATCATGGAGAGAATCGGTCATGATAAATGTATTTTTAATATCCCTCTCTCAAGATGGCATGTGAAGATTCTAAACACCCATTTTGGACAGTAATTTGCGAAAAATATATTTTCCAACTGATTTTGTAAATATATCAGCTAATTGTTGTTGGGAATGAACAAACACATTGCGAACTTCTCCTTTTTGAATTTTGTCATGAGTTAAATGGTAATCTATTTCAATGTGTTTTGTCCGTTTGTGAAATGTTGGATTGGCAGCTATATGTAAAGCAACTTTATTGTCGCAATAAAGAAGAACAGGCTGAGGATGATGAACTCCAAAATCAGCAAGCAAATAACGTAACCAAGTAATTTTACAACAAGTAGTGGCCATAGCACGATATTCTGTTTCAGCAAATGAGCGGGATACTGTAGATTGTGTCTTGGATTTCCAAGAGATTGGTGAGTTACCAAGTAAAATACAATATCATGTAACAGAACGCCTTGAATTTGGACAACTAGCCCAATCGGAATCACAATAGGCATGTAGTTGTGTTGGACTAGAGGTGGACAAAAATATTCCTTGACCAGGATTTTCTTTCAAATAGCGTAAAACTCGAATGGCTGCTAAATGATGTGGTTGTCTCGGTTTGTCAAGAAATTGACTTAAATTCTGAACACAAAAAGCAATATCGGGCCTTGTTATTGTGAGATAAAGTAAGCTCCCAATCAAACGTAGATAAGAAGAGACATTGGCCAAAGGTTCACCATCTAATGCACTTAATTTGAAATTTTGCTCCATTGGAGTTTTTGAAGGACGACTACCAAGAAGACCATGTTCTTCAAGTAATTCAAGAGCATATTTTCGCTGACTTAAATAAATTCCATGGTTGGAGCGTGCAACTTCAATTCCAAGAAAAAATTTTAAATTTTCAAGATCTCTAAACTTCAAATTGCTATGAAGATAATCCTTGATTGAATTGATTCTTGTAAGATCATTTCCTGCAATAATTCTGTCATCAACATAAATAAGAATTAATGTAAGAGAATTGTGTGTAGCTTTAGTGAACAAGGAATAGTCTGCCTTTGATTGCTTGTATCCGGCATTTAACAAAGTGGTAGAGCGAACCACTAACGTGAAGCTTGCTTGAAACCACATTTTTCTTTTCTACTTTGAAACCTTGTGGGAGTTTCATATAGACCTCTGCATCCAAGTCTCCATTGAGAAAAGCATTGCTAATGTCAAGTTGGTGAAGGTGCCAATTACGAGTTGCACTAATAGCAAGCAAACATCATAGAGTTGTCAATTTTGCAACTGGAGCAAAAGTTTCTTGGTAATCAATTCCTTTCCGTTGATTATAACCCTTGGCCACTAAATAAGTTTTATAACGCTCAACGGTATCATCTACCTTATTTTTAACCTTAAAGACTCATTTGCATCCAATGGCACGCTTATTTGGGAGTAGAGTTGTAATAGTCCATGTGTGATTGTCCTCCAAAGCTTTGATTTTTTCTTTCATTGCTTGTCTCCAATTTTCATCAAAAATTGCCTGTTGAAAACTTCTGGGTTCTACCACATAAGAGATGGAAGCTAAAAAAGAACGATGAGAAGAAGAAAATTTTTCATAAGATAAATGTTTTACTAATGAATGAGATGTACTTACAGAACATGAAAAAGACTTTGGAGTTGATAAATCACAAGTGACCAATTGACAATGATAGTCACTAAGGTAAGATAGGGGATGAGATACACGACTTGATCTTCGTGGTTGTGAGGGAGGTGAAGTATTACCAATTTCAGTTTCAACATTGTCACAAGTTTCACCCTCTTGTGTATTTGAATCAAGGTCACAATCATATTGATGATGATTTTGGGCAATATCAAGATGTGGCAAGATAGAAGTGTTGGAGGACAAGTTCATGGATTTAAAAGGAAAAACAGTTTCATGAAATTGAACATCTCTAGAAACAAAAGTTCTTTTGGTGTCTAAGTCATACATTTTATAAAAATTTTGAGCATAAGGACCAAGAAAAATGCAACGAGATGCTCTAGCATCAAATTTTGTTTTTGAAGCACTTGTATTAGTGACATAACATAAGCATTCAAAAACTTTAAGATGGGAGTAAGAATGACGAGATCCAAAAGCATTTCATAAGGTGTGTTACCTGAAAGAAGAGGAGTGGGAGTTCGATTTATGAGATAGACTGCTG
Source organism: Ochetophila trinervis (assembly GCA_003254975.1). NCBI lineage: Eukaryota > Viridiplantae > Streptophyta > Magnoliopsida > Rosales > Rhamnaceae > Ochetophila > Ochetophila trinervis. The sequence continues at coordinate 10,498 of QANX01005310.1, read as the reverse complement.
TTAGAACACATTCTCCCCAAAAATGGATAGGAAGACCTGCTTGAAAACGCAAGGCACGGGCAACATTAAGTAAATGTCCATGTTTTCTTTCCACAACACCATTTTGTTAAGGGGTATGGACACAACTTGTTTGATGGATAATACCTTTAGAGAGATAAAAATCTTTAATATCAAACTCTAATCCATTGTCAGAACGAAGAACTTTAATCTTCTTGTTAAATTGAGTTTCAACATAAGAAATAAAAAAGACTTCAAAAGTAATCGAGTTTCACTTTTACACTGCATAAGAAAAACCCAAGTGCGCCTCGAATAATCATCCACAATTGTAAAAAAGTAATGTTTTCCGGATAAATATGCAAATTGAAATTTCCCCCAAATATCACAATGAATTAAATCAAAATTTTTCTTACTCAAAGGAAAATGAAGACGAGTTTGTTTAGCAAAAAGACAACTATCACAAATCTCATATTGATCATAATTATTCAAACCAGAAATATATTTGTAAAACAAACTTAAATGACTAAGACCAGGATGTCCTAGACGTTGATGCCATAGCTTATGAATTGAGGAAGACACAACTTGCGAACACTTTGGTGAAGCAATTGGTGACTTGAAAAGGAAAAGGCCATCATGTAATTTACCCGCTCCAATCATCTTCTTCAAGAACCGGTCCTGTATAAGACAAGAATCGGCATCGAATGTTATAAGGCAATCTGCATCTAAAATAAGTTTTCCAACAGAAATCAAATTGAATTGAAAAGTGGGTACACAGAAAACATTATTCAAAACAATTTTTGGTGTTAACTGAATACTACCAATAGGAGTAATCGGAGCATTAACTCCATTTGGCATTTTGACAGTTCTAGAACTCGAAGATATAATATTAAAAAGAAGAGAATGAAAGGAGACTATATGATCAGTAGCTCCAGAGTCAATAATCCAAAAGGTTGAATAAGGAAAAGAAATAGCATTGAGTGCAATACATGTCAGATTACTTTGTGAGACATTATTACCTACAAGGTTTGGTGTTTGTTGAGTATTGAGTAATGCTAAAATCTGTTGGCATTGCTATGGAGTGAAAAGGAAACTTTGTGAAGCTGATGATGCAATGGAGACTTTATTTGCAAACATGTGATTAGGAGGGGGAGTTGATTGGTGTGGTCCTTTATACATCTTATGACCAGAAGGAAATCCATGCAACTTGTAACATTTTTCTTTTATATATCTTGTTCTACCACAAAAATCACACATGGTTTTTAAATTACTAGGAGGATTTGTTTTTGAATACCTTCCTCTTTTGACAACTAGTGCAGCGGAATTATGTGGGGATGATGAACTTATAATACCCTGTTGTCGCTCTTTTTGGAGTACTAAAGATGAAGTTTTACCCACTGCCGGGATTGGGTTCATGAGCAAGATTTGACCTCTTACAATTGTATAGGTCTCATTTAAACGCATCAAAAATTGCATGGTCCAATCCCTGCCTTTGTTAGCTTCCACAATTTTATGAGAATCGCATGTGCAAGGAGGACTTGGAGAATAAACATTTATTTCATCCCATAGAGCTTTCAATTTTGAATAATAAATTGTGATAGAATCGTGACTTTGAGTTATTGAATTGATTCTTTGTTGGAGTTCAAATATACGAGGTCCATTGATTTGAGAGAATCTTTCTTCTAGATCAATCCAAAGGTCTCTAGCAGTTTCTGCGTAGACAGCATCCCGTGCAAGTTCTGGAATGATGGCATTCACAATCCACGAAGCAACCATATCATCACATTGTCTCCATGAATCAAAGTTTGGATCTGTGGCAGAAGGCTTGGTGATAGATCCATTGACAAATTCAGATTTGTTCTAGAGCCGTAAGCATGACTTTACTCCACATAGTATAGTTTTCTCCATTTAATAGAGAGGAAATCAAAAGTGCACCAAGATTATCCGAAGGATGCAGAGAATAAAATTTCTTGTTATCTGTTTGGGAGGCCATGATAACAGATGCCTAAAGAAGAATGAATAAAAAGCAAAAAAGTCAAACAGAAAAGCAATAAAACAGAAAAGAAAAATTGGATCTTGATAGAGAATGAAGAATGAATAAAAAGATAGATTGATTTTGGATCTTAATAGCACTAACCGGTGCTCTGATACCATGATAAGAATTGAATATTGAATATAAAATTATGTCTTATATATTATGACTGTTTACAAGGGTTTATATATACAATTGACAAATATTATGTCATGAAAATATAGAAAGAATAAAAGCTATACACGGGGAAAATAAATAAAGAAAATAATGATATATGCCTAACACCATGGAGAGAATCGGTGATATATATGTATCTTTAATAGTAGCCATGAAATTAATACACTTTTCCGACGAGCCTTCTATCCAAGTCATGCAATATTAGAATTTCTCCCCATTTGGTCAGAATCTAAGTACTTTACCACCATCGATGACCAAAAGGTTGTTCACCAAAATTATTTACCAAATCATATAATTTAAATATAGCTAAATTAAAATTAAATAAATAAAATCAATAAAAAAATATTATTATATTACTTACTATTTTTTTATTTTATTTTTTATAAATAAAAAAATATCTACACATAGTAATGTCATGGATTCAGAAAGTATTTAGCAAGTGAACTGATTCATACATCTTTTTAATTCGTTAAGAGTTTTAGAATGGAGCTCGTGTCTCTAAAACTTCTTTATTTTTTGTACGGTAACAGCGGAGAAGAGCATCTTAATCCAGATAGGATTACCAAAACTCAAACTACAACTTTTATATTCGCAGATGTGATAGTTTGGTTGGCTCCTATTACTGGACTGAGAATAAATTTAATAAATATTTTAAAAACTATAAATTGTTACTAGAAACAAGCTCCAAAACAAGATTATAGTATGTTTTATCTTACTTTTCAACAAATAAAAAAATTAATTGTATTTGTAATTTTTTTTTTTTTTGATGAAATTGTATTTGTAATTTTGTAAGAACTATGGAAGAGTTTATTTATTTATTATTTTTCTTTTTTGGTGAATGAACTATGGAAGAGCTCAAAGCATGTAAGTTGCCAGTATAAATAACCCAAAATATAAAAAATACTTTCCGGGGCTCTCGGGCGTGAGTCAGAGACACCGAGACAGAGATGGAAATGAGAATGAGAGCTAGCGAAGACATAAAAATTGGAGAAGAAATAACACCGGCGATCCCAGCTCTCTGTTTCTGTCTCAACGATTCCTTTCTCTTATCTCACTGTTCCTCCTGCTTGTCTCCTCTTCCTTCCATCTCTTCTTCTTCTTCTCTCCCTCTTCACGACCTCCTCTACTGCTCTCCTCCATCTCCATGCTCGCTCTCTTCCTCCGCCGACTCTCACCTCCTTCTCCTCCTCCGCTCCCACCCCTCCTTCTACCCCCACGGCGATTCCTCCGACCTCCGCCTCGCCCTCCGCCTCCTCCACCACTCTCCCCTCTCCTTCTCCGGCGATCGCATCGCCGGATTGCTGACCAACCGTCGGAAATTCATGGCCAGCGAGGACTCCGACGACGAGGTTGTTGCGAGAATTCGCGGTGGAGCCAAGGCTATGGCCGCCGCCAGAAGAATGCGTGACGGCCTGGATGTCTCCTGCTGCGATGATTTGTCTGAGTACGACGCCGTTTTGGAGGAGGCCGCGCTCTGCCTGGTGATAACGAACGCCGTGGAGGTGCAGGATAAGAGCGGACGCACCCTCGGACTCGCTCTTTTCTTTCCGAGCTTCTGCTGGATCAACCATAGCTGTTCTCCCAATGCTTGTTACCGGACTTTGCTCTCTGCGGATCGTCAAACGGCGCCGTCTTCTTCCGTCCCAGGGAAGCCGCTGCGAATTGTTCCCTGTAGCTATGGCGATGAAGATAATCAAGTAAAGCAGTGAGGCACTCATCATTTCCTGATATCTGAATATATGCAAGTCCCTTTTTTTCCAAATAAATTGAGATTGACCTTTCTTGCAGATAGAAGGTGTTGTTTGTTGCCATGGTTTGTTAACAAAAGGTGTCTCTCTTTAGTTGTTATTATAAGGAAGTTTTTTATTTTTGAATTTAATTACTGGATTTATGTGAATTTATAGCTTCTAAACTCTTTTTGTTTTTATTTTTTTTCCTTTTCTTCCTTGCATGTATGGAATGAAGAATCTCACTCTTATCATGGTCCTAGGATCATAGTTAGAAGCATCAAGAAGATAAAGAAAGGGGAGGAGGTTACTGTGGCTTACACTGACTTGTTACAGCCTAAGGTATTTATTTCATTCTCATAAATTCTTGTGGAATTGAGACATAAATCTGAAACTCTTAGACTCTTGCAATGAAATGAATATCTGCTGATAAATATTATTAGTTGGGTTTGTGTGATATTTGCTAGTTGGCTAACCTCCCCCTATTACTGAATTAAAATGTTGAAGGCAAAAGAAAAAGTGTCAAGTTGGTGTATTTTCTTCTGATTGTTAAGTGCTAGTTTAGTTGGTGTTTATTTGATAATCATTTTCTAAGATCTTTTTGAAGGTTAAGTTGGTTTAGAAATTAACTTGTTTCTTTGGGTCTGATATTTTATACTCATTTCCCTTGTTTCTAGGCAGTTAGGCTGTCAGAGCTATGGTCGAGATATCGATTTATCTGCTGTTGTAGACGATGTAGTGCATCACCTTTGACTTATGTGGATCGAGCTTTGGAGGTAAAGAGTTCATGAGAAAATGTTTGTTTATATGAACTTAAATCCAGTTTAGTCTCTATTATATTATATTCCATAGCCTGGCCTAAGAATTAGGTCTCAATAAATCTGGCAATCTAGTAGGTGTTTAAATCCAATAAGCAAACTAAACTAAATATGAAGTTCTAATTATAATAGGAAACAGACCGTATTAACATAATCCTCAAACAAACAAACTTTTTAATTCCTAAAGTAAAAATAGTCCTAAGATAAAGGCTCATAATTATTTTTATCTTTTTTCCTAAAAGTATTCATTTAAAATTCAAAATGAAAAAACATAACTGCTATATGAGCTCCTCATAATCTGCCACTATATAATCTCATTCTCATTCATACTCTTGGGTTCCTGTACTGTGGTTTGATCTTCTTAAATTTTTATGCGGATGCATGGGCAAACCTTTTTTTGCTGTCCATAGCATGATTTATCAATTATTTAGTGTTCTGATTCTGGTCACTTTTGAATAAGCTTTTTTGTTGTACCTACTTCTTTGACTTCTCACTTAGTGACATTTGAAACCATGTTATACATTTCACTACAATTTGGAAATGTATGAAATCTGCATGTTATCTGTAACTAGCAGTAACATGTAAGCTATTTCACTTGTCCAGGAACTTTCTGTTGTCAGTCTTGATTCTTTGAGTTCCAATAACAGCTTTGATACAGATAAGGCAACTGAAAAACTAACCGAGTACATCGAGGATGCCATAGCTGATTACCTATCAATTGATGATCCTGTATCTTGTTGCAAGAGGCTTGAGCAAGTGCTTGGTCAAGGTCTTAGTGATGAGCAGTTAGAAAGAAAGGAAGGAAAATTACAGTCAACTTATCAGTTGCATCCCCTCCACCATCTCTCTCTTAATGCCTACACAACACTGGCATCGGCATATAAAACCCGTGCAAGTGACATATTGGCATTGTGTCCTGAAAGGTATGAACATCTGCTTGAAGCTTTCAACCTGAGCAGGACCAGTGTAGCATATTCATTGATGCTTGCTGGCGCAACTCACCATCTGTTTCACTTTGAATCTTCTCTAATTGCATCAGTTGCCAATTTCTGGATAAGTGCAGGGGAGTCCTTGTTAACTTTTGCTAGAAGCTCAGTATGGAGTGAGTTCAGTGGATGGAGTTTGCCTGTGTCGAACTTTTCCTCTGTTAGAGAACATAAATGCCCAAAGTGCTCGTTGGTAGACAAGTTCAGAACCATCCAACTTCATAGTCAAGTACAATATGAATATTTTGAGGACACAACAAGGGAATTCCTTGTCTGTGTCACTGATTTTACAGATAAGGTTTGGAGTTTTCTTGTTCACAGCTGCTGCTATTTAAGATCATTTAAGGACCCCATTGACTTCAGCTGGCCTGCGAACTCAAAATTTTCCAGCATATTGGAATTTGATGTTCGTTCTAGCGGCACAGATATATGTGGGTGTGAAGCACAGGAAGACTCCAACAGTGGAAGACTGTATATGTTCCAACTTGGCGTCCATTGTTTACTCTACGGAGGATATCTGGCAAGCATATGTTTTGATGGGCATTCCAGCTTGAGTTGTCATGTTCAAAATATTGTAGACGGGGAGTAGAATTTGATTAAAATCTCTTTGTTCATTGAAACTGAGATTTACAGTTGACATGTTATTTTCATATTTTCTGACACTTGAGAAAAAAAGTACGGATAAAGTATTTCCAGTGCTCTGTTACGTCAAAGCAGAGCATTGCATCACTTTGGCTTCTGCTGTATAAGCTTAATTATATGTGAGGTTGTGTTCGACAGCCTAATGCAAAGATGAGATGAAATATATAGAAATAATTGTATACAGTTATATTGTATGTGAGCTTGTGTTCGACAGCCTAATGCAAAGATTAGATGAAATGTATAGAAATGATTGTATACAGTTATTCTAACGTGCATTTAGAATAATAATTGAAGGGAGTGCTAGAGTTGGGCTCAGAGTTCTGTTTAGCAAGAAAGGCCAAGATCCAACTTTTTCTTTAAAATAAATTAGTTTTGAAGAGGTCGATTATTTTGTTACCACATTTCTTCTTTCTACTGTTACTTTTTTTTTTGGCAGAATTTTAAATACACTTTCTGAGGTATAATATAATTCTAAATACGGCATCGTAGTTTCGTATAATGTATAAACATCTCTCAAGCTGTTTTGATTTAACACTACTGTTCGTGTTAAAAAGTAAAATATTCAAAATTCTATTTATATTGATTAAAATAATAATAAATTTTGAAAATTTAAAAAAAAAAAAAATTTGAAATCAATTTGACAAACGGTCACAAAATTACCTATATATATTGCACAATGCAATTTTAAAAACACCCCTGTAATTGAAAAATTATTCATTATCAATTTTTTTTGTCCAACCAACATAACTTCTCTCTCTCTCTCTCTCTCTCTCTCTCTNCCTCTTCCGGTTTTTTTTTTTTTTTTTCTAGTTTGTCATGTTAAGCTATTTTTCCCATGCTCTCTCTCTCTCATTTCTTTGTAACTGGAGGAAAAAAAATAACAAAAGAATAACCAAATTAATTTTTTTTAGGGCCTGTTGTACCCACAATCTCCCTAATGGAGGAACAAACCCAAGAACTTAGCCAAGTTTTCAGCAAAAAAAAAAATTGAAGAGTGGACAGAGAATAGATTTTCTATATAAACCCATGAAAAAACCAAAAATCTATATATTTTTTTTTGGTCTTGAATATGAAAATTTAGTGTCATTGATGACTCACATTCCCCCAACCAACCATACAAAGGCCACATTGCATACATCTTTACCCTCTACGTTCTAACAACTACTCAATCTTTTCCAAATTGATAATTTTTTTATTTTTTGTAATATTGATGTTTTGATTGAAATTATTGTTTGGGTTTCGTTGTATGATGCATCTTGAGTATGTTTGATGGTTTTAATTGATTGTTTAGATGTGAACACTTGAGAAACAAAAGTTTTTATAAACATTAATAGTTGAATGATTTCTTTTATTGGGCTTGTGTTTTTCGGCTATAATTGGTCAAATTGATACCGAAATATGAAAGAAAATTGAATGAAGATCAAAACCCCTCAAACGGTGACAAAAATAGAGGCCAATTGAGTGAAATAAAAGTTTGGGTCGTAAAGCGGATCACATAGCCTGCAGACCTAAAATACAGATCGTGCAAACCTAGCTGGATGTAGATGATAATGATGTCAGCATGGGCGTTTTGATGACATCATCATATGATAATATGAAAAAAAAAATTATTAATTTTAAAAAATATATATGATATTTTGTAAAAGACCAATTTACACTTATACTATTAAATTTAACATATTTATTATTACGATAAAGAATGATTCTGAATTATACACAATTATAAAGTTCAATTTAATTTAAAATTATACTATAGTATTTGAAATTCTCTATTTTTTCTTTTTCCCAAAAAAAAATCTTCTTTCATATCCTTTTTTGGTTCCTGTGGCTCTCAGACGAATGGCCAGTTAACATCCATCATGTGCTGAGCGAGATAGGTTTGACACGTACAGGGGAAAGAGATGTTGACTAGCAGGTTTTTATTTTTTTGATGTTGTGTCACTGTCAAGTAAATTTTACGATTCATACCGATCTCACAAAAAAAATTCGTCTCTTTTTTGATTTTGGAAGATCTTGCAAAAAAAAAAAACTTGTGGGGTCCAATTTTTATTTTTTATGATTGAAATTTCTAAAATTCAAAATCTTACCTCTAATATAGTATAGATATTAATTATCACAAGGTTGTCTTTTTTTTTTTTTCTTTTTATAATAAATAAATATTTTATCTGTAATGTAATTATAGGCTCATAAAATATTTAACGAGTCTATCAATTTAGGCATTTTTTTAATTTAATAAGAATCTGCTATGGAAATATTTGAATTCAAATGAAATTATTAATATTTAAATTTCAACTTTTATATTTGTAGTTATAAAAATTCTACTAGTTTTTACTACTGAATTATATCCTGCAATTATAATAAAGTTATCCATAGAAACTTATGGGTTCAATTTATATAAATTTCACCCTTCACGTTTGCCATGTGGGCCAATACACCTAATCCAACAATCCCAATAAATATTAAATACAAAGTCGTTGATACCGTTACCATATGGGGATATGCCTATCTATTATACAGGTAGATCTAATATAAATATCCAGGCGAATAGGTGGGCTAGTTAAAAATTTAGACTTTTTCACCCAAAAAAAAATAGTTAAAAATTTAGACTCTCCTACCAAAAAAAGTTAAAGATTTCAGAGGTTCAAACCTTATCAGAATCAGAGATTCTTTCAAACTGAAAAAAACTAGCAATTAAACGTTGGTTTGTCTGATTGATGCGAATGGGTTACAATTCAGATTACTGGAGCACTTCAATTTTTACCTATTTAACTCTTTTTTTTACCTATGTAACTAGCAAATACTTTTTTTTATTTTATAATTTATCTATAAAAATAATAATAATAATATTTTTCTCTTTCCATTTATTTCAACCCCACACCATCCTCTCAATACCCCCAACATCTTTGATGCTTTTAGATTTTTCTCTAAAAGCCATGTTTGGGCCCATGCATGTTTCATATTTATTTACTTTACAATTTTTCTTTTCTACAAAAAATAAAATTGGAGTTCCTGTCTATGCACTTTGTTGATAATTGTAATATAATCAAATCGAAACCCTTAAATAATGAATAATTGGTGACCAAAAACAAATTTGATGAATAATTGAACCACGCTGTTTTTTTCTTTTTTTTGGATATATATCATTTATGAATAATTGTATATATATTATCCATGCAATAATCAATCGAATAGCTTAAAACATTTATTTTCTATTGACATAACCATATTAATTTATTATTTCAAATATTATGATAATTAAATAAAAATAACAAAGTATGGAAATATTTAGATACATAGTACTTTTAGATCTGAATATATGAAGAGTCAAATAAATTACTTGGATACTTTAAAAAAAAAATCGATAGAATATAGACCATTCATGTGTTTCTATTAATCCGTTGGAAATTTTTCATTAGCATTAACTAATTAATCACTTAGTTACGATATATATATATATATAATATATAATGTATATATATATAATATATATATATATACATATGGCTCAATCTCCATCACAACAAATGGGTAGAAGAATGTCAACAAAATAAAAAAACAAATCAGTAGTTTTGCACATATATACTATTTTTTATCCTGAAAAAACCATTATAAAAAAAAATTGCCCCCAAAGTTAATAATCATACTTTGAAAAAGCCAAAAAGTTATAAAAAATAATATAACTTTGATTGAGATTGTTGCACATATAGCTTCTTCTTCTTTTTTATAATGTGTTGCACATATAGCTTGCAAGATTGTATAATGCCAAAACACATCATTATAAAAAGCATAAAACATACCCAAAAGCTAAACAAGCATAACAAGTAACAACACCATAAACAACAATTCAGTCATGGCTTAAATAAAATGTTGATTGAAGTTTAGCATCCCAACTTTGAGAGTTTTATGATTTAAGTTTTTAATTTTATAAGTAGCAATTTTGGGATTTTAATTTTTTAATATATTATAGATTGGTGTAATTTTTATTTTAATTAAATAAATTAGTAACAGTTTCGTGCAGTTATTTATTCTTCTTAAATATTATTTTATTTTATTTTTTTACAAACTCTCTGCTATAATTTTTTTGATAGAATCAATTTATTTAATTAAATTAAAAATTAAACA
>QANX01005307.1:54165-110436 GCA_003254975.1 Ochetophila trinervis | reverse complement strand
TCATTTTTAAGATATATCCTCTTTTTTTTTTTTCTTTTTCTTTTTACTTTCTTTCTTTAGTTTTCAATTGCAAATTTATAAAATTGAGAAAGATACTGTTTCTCCAAAATGAGATATTTAATCAATATTTATTAAGGTTCAAAAAAATTATATGCTTCAACAAAATGAAAAGGAGTTATTTTAAAAAATAAAAATAAAAAATTGCTGATATCTTTGATGCACCCAACAATCCGATTTTTAAACTGGGCTAAAAGCCTAAAACCTCATATCAAGGATGGGGTCTGTTTGGGTGGGGAGAATATGTAGGAAAATAAAATCGGGAAACTTTCTTCCCTAGATGGCATAAACATATGTTTCCCAGGCAGAGAGAGTATTGGATGAAAAGTGGAAAACATGAGGATATTTTCCTTCTAATGTTTCTTACCTTGAAAAGTTACTAAAAGTTGCATCATATTTATAAAAGAATCGTGCCAATATAACTACTAATTATATATGAGTTATTATTTTATTAACTTAGGTATTGATATAATCTAAATTTAGATAAGTGAGCTATTAAAAAAATAAATGCAATTAAATATATGCAATCAAAAAATAACACGTACATAGATAGTAGATATATTGGTAGACTAGATGATACCTCTAGCATTATTCTTCATAAATTTACTTTCATTTTCTTTCAGCCCCCCATTTTACATATATAGCATTTACACATTGGAACCAAGAGGATTTTAGGCCTATAGAATGTGAAGAAATTGATATGCCACCTCTCTTAAATCCCAGACATTTATTCTGCGATTGAAATTGCTTCAAACTGAAAACATATTTTTCCAATGGGTGTTTACTCTATGAATGGCCCACATAAACATTACAAAAAACATAGCATTCCCTTCAATTATTCAACACAAGATGTCACCTAAACTTGATCCTACCAACTGGTGGTTGCATGGTTTGCTTTTTGAAAAAAAAAAGACTTACAACTCAAGGCAACACTTCAAATGGTGACCAACAAAAAGTAATGTAAAAATCAACATTCAAACACAACAACATCATTTTCTCTTCAACAATTTTTTATTTTTTTTCTAAATGAAGCAGCTTTCTATTGACCGCCGGATCCAATCCCTCTTCCCTATTGTGTTGGCTTCTCTTCTTGTCTTAGGGACTGCAAAGCTGGTTCTTGAAAAGTTGAAGAGCAACCACAGCTATGCTTTTCAGCTACATGGCAGTGCAAGAGGTGAAAAGCATAAACTACAACCAGTTTACGTTTCTCCTGAAGACCGCATCGATGAAAGCTGCAATGTCTTCGAAGGGGAATGGGTATGGGACAATGTCTCACATCCTCTTTATACAGAAGAGAGTTGCCCCTATTTGGTAAAACAAGTTACTTGCCAAAGGAATGGAAGACCTGATTCTTTTTATAAGAACTGGAGGTGGCAGCCTAACGGATGCAAACTCCCAAGGTAACTTGGTTTAAAAGCTATCAAAGGGTTGTTACTTGTTATGAATTTGTCCTATGAAGCAACAAAGTTTTATTTGATTAGGATTTAATTAAGTGCTTTTCGAGCTAAAGAACAACAATTAGCCTCTATATAGGCAGCTTAGACAAAGAATAATAGAATGAAAGTACTTGTCATATAATAGTTTTGCTAAAAGAATCTAAACTTAGATCTGTTAGGCTCTTACCGGTTTAATACAGAGGTGCATTTGAAATATTGAGTTTTCTTTAGGGCTCAACTGTAAAACATTGGAAAATTTTCTGACATGAAAATGGTATTGGTGAAGACAAGAATAAGAGTCATTGAAAGTGATGGTTTAGAATGTTACTTTCATTTTCAGGTTTGATCCATTGAAGCTGCTACAAATTTTAAGGGGAAAAAGACTGATGTTTGTTGGAGACTCTGTACAAAGAGGGCAGTTTGAATCCTTGGTGTGTATGCTCCAATCTGTCATACCTAAAGGAAAGAAATCACTCGAAAGAATTCCTCCTAGGAAGATCTTTAAAATCCAGGTACCTAAAAAAATTTGAGATGAAAATTATTCAAGGTAGAAGGGCATATCTACCAAATATATTCATGCAACTTGCCCAAAGTCTAGCTTTCGGTATTATAGGGTAAGCATACCACTTAATTTCACCCCTGCCTTTATTAACTGATGCTGTTTTCATCTTTTTTTAAGGAGTTTGATGTGTCGATCGAGTATTACTGGGCTCCATTCATCGTAGAGTCGATTTCAGATCATGCAACAAACCATACAGTGTTGAAACGGCTAGTGAAGCTAGACTCGATATCAAAACATGGCAAGCATTGGGAAGGAGTTGATATATTGGTGTTTGAGAGCTATGTATGGTGGAAGTATAAGCCTACTATCAACGCAACGTGAGTATATGCCTCGTTTCATTAAAGGACAATTCTCTTATGTTTGTTCCTTCCAACCCTCAGAATCTGATTTCACTTAGTCAGTAGCAGCTGCGCTTTGAGACCTAATACAGACACTTTTTCTTTTTCTTTTTTTCATTTAATTTGTATGATGATATAATTATATACATTTATATTTGGTTTCAGATATGGGAGTCCGGATGATGTGGAAGAATACAATGTGACCACTGCATATAGATTGGCTTTAGAAACATGGGCAAATTGGTTAGAAACCAGCATCAACCCCAACACTCAGAAGGTCTTCTTTATGAGCATGTCCCCAACACATTTATGGTAAGTTTTACTTCATATTTGCTGAATCAATACCCAAATTCTTGGCAAAAGCTGACTGTTCAATTCAAATGATTCAAATTAAAGCCATACCTAACAAACTGAATTCCTCCAGTGCCTAATCTTGAGCTCTAGAGTTGAAAAGAATCCTTGCTTGCAAAAGGGCTTACAGATTTTTCTTCTTCTTTTTTTTTTTTTCTTGGCAGGAGCTGGGAATGGAAATCTGGGAGCAATGAAAACTGCTTTAATGAATCATACCCGATCCAAGGTCCATATTGGGGTACCGGTTCAAGTCTCGAAATAATGGACATAGTACATAACATATTAAAAGACTTAAAAGTCAAAGTGACATTATTGAATATTACTCAGTTGTCAGAATTTCGGAAAGATGCTCATACAACAGTGTATGGTGAACGCAAGGGCAAGCTCTTGACCAAGGAACAGAGATCTGATCCAAAGAACTTTGCTGATTGCATTCACTGGTGTTTACCAGGCGTCCCTGATACATGGAATGAAATTCTGTATGCATATTTGTTAACGAATCACCAAAACTTATCATAATCTGAATGAGAGAACAGGCGAGGCTCTGTGAAATCTATGAGGTACGTTGGTATGCTGATATTCGATATCAATAACTGCGACATTTTTTAATTTTTTTTCGTTTTTATAAGCGGGGAAGAAGAAGAAGGAACCACTGCCACAAGCATTAGCACAAGATTATAACCCATTTTTCTTAAACAAATACAAATGTAATTTTGTACAATGATTTCAGAGTTGCTGCAAGTTCGTTTAAGGAAGAATGCTAACTTAGTCATAACTTCCACATAGCTACCTGATTATTTTAATATATTTCTATATAGAAAAAGTGAACCTCCGACCATAAATATTAGGAGTAAGCAGTACTCCATCTTCATCCAAATAAGCAAAAGGTCGTAAAATGTCCAATTGCAGGTATTTACAGAGACCAGATGTTTTACTTGCAGGAGCTCCCATTCAGAGTCGCATGCATGATGATTATTTTAACATATTTCTATATAGAAAAAGTGAACCTCCGACCATAAATATCAGGAGTAAGCAGTACTCCGTCTTCATCCAAATAAGCAAAAGGTCGTAAAATGTCCAATTGCAGGTATTTACAGAGACCAGATGTTTTACTTACAGGAGCTCCCATTCAGAGTCGCATGCATGATGTGTTTGCAAATTCTGTGTTTTAAAGGGTGTGTGGGAGCTAGAATCTATATCACAGTCTCCATACCATATTGCTAGCTGTTCGTACTCCTTAGCCAACCTCTTCTTTGATGCAAAAATGTCCCGGATCCTTTTCTAATGGTTGAAAAAGAGACAAAACAGAACAAATGATTTACCCGTTTTCCTACTGATGAAGCAAATAACATTTCAACATATTTATGTTTCTAAGAGATATGCACCCTTAAAACTACAATATTCTTTGGAAAAAAGATTGCTGTTTTTATATTTTCATATAGCAGTTATTCGTTACCATATTGTATATTAGTGAATAAATCTGTAATGCATATGTCAAAGCTCAACACAATGAATATAATTAAGTCCAGCTGCTGAAATAATGCATATGGTGTTCTTTTACTTATCTATCAATTTTAGAATTCATCAAGGTTGTGAGTTCTAGAAAGTAGAAACCAATTAAAACAATATAAGAAAATGTGTTAAATCCCATATCAACAGGAAGCCACCATATCATCATCATATAACCAAAGGACAACCTAACCAAGTATAGGATTCAACAAAAAGTACACTAATATTGCATCTTTTCTGACTCATTCCATGAGGACCAACGACAAAGAGAAAAACAAGTCACATTGAGGATAACTATAAGAGGGCAACAGTAACATGCCCCTTTAAGTCATACCTACAAGCTCTATCAAATTATTCTTTTTCCATTTAAAACAATATATACAAGAACATACACACACGTAAATTTAATATACATAGACACAAAGAGAAAGAGAAGGTACCTTATATGATCTGAGCTTTTGAACTCTGCAAGAGATGGTATAAAGAGCATTATCATCTACAAAGACACAGCTCTCTTCAAGCTTCACCTTATCACACAAATCAATTGTCTCCATGCTAGAGTACACATTATCGAAATCGTCTGAACATCGTCCAAAAGCTTAATGAGATTAGTGATAAGGTAATACATACAGACTATACTATAGATAAATCAAATAAACAAGAGTCAGTATTGACTTGAAAGAACCGATAGGTTAAAAACTATCTTCACCTATCACACAAAAGGAAAGGAAAGTACATATAAAGCTTTCATGGTGAACTAAACTGGAACACATTAAATCTTAGGACCTAATTTGCTTCAACAGAATGTCCAAGATGGGATTGAAATGAGGAGAAAAAGTAGTGGAGTCTCACTCTAACTAGGGAAAATTAAAGTGAAAACTTCAAGAATATAAATTATGATAAAGGTTCTACATTGATGTAAAATCTCCTACCAACATAGTGTTAAAATACCACTGTTCCTAAAAGCTCAAGTTTGTAGGAAGCAGACCCAACTATTTATATCAAGCTAACATAATTTATTATCAGCACATAGATGGAAACACAATAATTAAAGAGGGCTGGGGGTTTTGGCAAAGGGAAGAGAGGGGAGGAGAGTGCAGAAAACAGAAGTACCACAATGCAAATTCATATTTTGTACCATTTTCTATAAAGGGAAGGCAAGCCTCAAATGAAGCAATCTCACAGGACTTGGTATCCTTTCCTCCTGATGATTCAAACAAAGAATTTTTTTCACTATTTCTGCAATTTGCTTCCCCTGTCAAAAAATCAAGTTGATCAAAACCACTTGTAAATAGAAAGCAATAATACAATTGAATCATACAAATAAAAAGAACCAACCGAATGATTTTAGTGATAGTGCACTTCTGGATGAAACAGTTTGTGCCTCTACTGCCTTGTTTTTGGTGGAAAAAATTGAGGCTGGTATAGAAGACAGGACATTGCAAGGACTATCAGAATCACAGCTAACCCTATCAACGTAATTATGACAAAAAACTTCTTTTGAGGATAAGATTTCGGATGAATTTCTAGACATACTGTTAATAGAATCCTTCAATACTGAACTGATGTTTGATTCTTGTTCCCCTTCTGCTGCTGCGACACCTGAAAAAGTCATTTCAGATGGAGAAGATGAGGAACCAATATTATTCCCTTTTGCTGCTGTGACAACTGAAAAAGCTATTTCAGGCTGGGCAGATGAGGAGCCAATATCACTCTTAGAGTGATCTGCGACATCATAGAAATGGGGGGATTCAGACTCCAGAACATAAGCAGAAGTTTCTGATGCTACCTCAGCCAAAATAACATGTTTATTTGTAATATTATTTTCATTGAATTCATTGAGAGGTGATACTTCAATAGGTTCTGTCTCAATGGAAGAAGTTTTCTCCAGAAGCCCATATGCACACTCCTCTATGGCATTTACTTCATTACTTAACTCAGACTTTTCATTTGTCAAAACATCAGCAATCTTCACCTTTGATAAGACAGACTCTGATTCCTTACCGGCATCCACAGAGTTTGGAATATTAAGTTGATCTACAATATGATGTTCACTAGATACATCATCAAAAAAAACTTTCTTAGTTGCTAGCACAGAGCCAGTATAAGTATCAATGGCAGCATTTCCTTCCAGAGGAGCTGCTTCAGCTTCAGTTTTAACAGGACCAGATGGAGGAGGAAGTATATCTTGAATAACATCTGAACAGAATTTCTTGACGTTTTCACCCACATTATGCACCTGGTTTCCCACATATTGAACTGGATTCTGCAGATGAAAGAAATTCAATAAACTAAAAGTAATAATGAAATGCATTCAAAAGCTGGGAAAAGCCCACAATTTCAAGTCAGAGCATACAGTTAAGTCACTCTTTTCATATGCACCTTTTCTTATTCCTTTTGGCCATAGAGGAAAAAATTATATCATAGCAAAGGAGAAAGTTTATGAAATTTTTATAAGAAAATGAGAAGAAAACTCTATTTAAAAGTTACTTGGACTTGGAGTATGGATTTGACTTCACACATTTTCTTGAATACTTAAATCAGACCCTAATATAGCAAACCAAAAATTCTACATGAGGATTTTATTAATGGAAAAAACAAAAACAAAACAATAACATCAAATATTAAATGATTAACCATTTATACTAAAAATTCAGATTCAAATCATAAGAGAACTTTCTTTTGGAAAAGGGTAAATTATTATATTCTAAAAGTAAGAAATAAAAATATGAATACCTTAATTACAATGTCGTCCATCTCCTGGCAAATTGCTTCAAACTTCTGGTAAATGTTTCCAACCCAGTCTCGATTTCTAAATTTAAAATCCATAATGTATAATAAACTTCACCTGCAGTCAAATGAAAATTTGTCAAACTATGATGACTCAGGTTCATGGAATAACATCACAAAATCAATATCCAAGCTCAAGTAAATTATATAGCAGAGGACTGTAGATGAATCAGTTTGAGCTGGTTTAAAATGTAAACAAAGAAACAGAAGTTCCCCAAATCTTGGAAACAGGCATTTAGCTGAATAAACAACAATTTTCAGTCCACATCCCAAAAACAACTATATACTCATCCACATTATATACAATATATAAGTCCTACCCACTCATCCACCTTATACAAATTATGTACGCTTATCCAGTTTATATGAATTGGATAAAGTTCTCCGAACTATAATAATTACAA
The DNA here is from genome assembly GCA_003254975.1 of Ochetophila trinervis. NCBI lineage: Eukaryota > Viridiplantae > Streptophyta > Magnoliopsida > Rosales > Rhamnaceae > Ochetophila > Ochetophila trinervis. The sequence goes on along the minus strand of QANX01005307.1, from coordinate 102,989 downwards.
TCCAAAATAAATTTTCCAGCTTAAGATATATTCTACGGCATAAATTTCAATTACTTACAAATCTTTTATGGAATTACATAACCTAGTCAATAGTCTACTATTCTTACCCTTCAGTATTGGATCAATAAGTATTGAAATTTTTTAAAATAAAACATTCAATTATTCTCTAGCACTTATAAGCAACATGATATTTGATAATTTAAGGTCGTAATCATCTAGTCATATAACAACATCATCATTAAGCAGTAGGCAGTTGTTGGAAATTGGAACATAATCATAGACTCTTTACATATATACACACACATACACGCATGCATAAATATATATGCACATGTTATTCAGCAAATCAAATTTTTACAAAAATTCTCCAAATTTATATAAATTCGGACATTGACAATAAAAAGATTAGAAAACACAAGAAGAGCGAAAAAAAAAAAGGTCCTAAGAATCAGAGGAAGGAAAGATAGAGAGCAAGACGAAGAGTAAATTACCCGAAACCCTAAGGCCGCCGGTGAGTAGAATTGCTTTTCGCCGGCAAGCTCTCAGGTAGCATGCACAGAGAGAGTGTGAGAGAGACGACAGTGGTTAGGTTGGCACCTGGCACTTGGCACAAGGGTTTTGGAGAAAACAAAAAGGGTTTATAAATGTTTTATAAAGATTTATTTTATTAATTTTCACAAAACATTAAAAAGTAACGATAATAATTAAATGGTTATTTTATCCTATAAAAAATAAATAATATTTTCTTTCATAAAAACAAAAAATATATGTGTAGGAAAGTATACAGATGTATTAAGTTTTATTTTATAAAAAAAAAAAGATTTTTATAAATATTTTATTTTATAAAAAAATAAAGAGATAAATATGTGTAGTATGTAAAGTTGATTAGGTTATGTAAGAATTCTATATGACATGAAACTCATTTGTTAATTGAAATTCTATTATTTCATTCGGGAAAAATGTGCTATAAATTTTGTAATTTATCACAAATAGAATATAAATAAATAAAATCAATATATCTCAGCTTCCGATGATGATTAGAATTTTATAGTGCATTGAACCAATTTTCTAGTCAAAGCAAATATCGACCATACAAAGTAAACATAATATCAACCGAAGAATGAAAATGGCTGACATCGAGAACAATTATCAAGTAGAATATAATTACCAAAAAAAAAACTTATCAAGTCGAATATTTGACACTTTTGATTGACCAAACTACATAAAGTACATTGGCCTCGTCGGTCATGCAATATTGGGTTGGACCGCATATTACAGAAGACAATTAGATTGAATTGCAGTGGATTAGATATATTTCATTTTAACATATATTTGATAAACATTATGTTAGAGAAAAATTCAGAAAAACACAGTAAATTAACACACAATTTAATGAGATTTACCAGATAAGTATAGCTACGTTTTCGGTGCTCTGTTTTCAGAACCTATGTTATATTTATTATTGAAAAAAAGCGTTTACAAAAGAACAGTTTACAAAATGTAAACCAAATCACCAAGTCCCAATACACCTAGATTAACAGGCATTGCAAAATCACGAAGATTTCTACACTAAGAACTATAAACAAAAAGGTAAAAGAAAAAGATTATACGAAGAACACACATGAACCCTAATTGCCTTTTTGCTTTATTGTTTAAACAAATTACACGATTGATCTGTTACAGTGCCAACATAACAATATATATGTCTCGTGGTAATTAATGTTAGGCAGGGCATAAATGAAACGATGCTGTGTGAGACATGGGCCTAAACTGGTATAAATGAAACAAGGCCAAAGACTAATCAAAACCCTGTTAAGCAAAACGACAATACCAAAGAGTAAAATGGCAACCAGCAAAAAGAGCTTATAGAATAACAAATATAAAGAACCTTAAGGATTAAAACTTAACAATTCTCCTCCTAATCCTTAAAGATTAGAAGAAAGAAAAACAAATATAGCATAGACTCTTACTAACATCATCACACAGAATAAATAACAACATATTTAGCTTACTCCAATTCAAAGCAAACTTTTGCAAGTATTAAACTTGTCAGCATATAATAGTTTAGTTCCCATATCAGAAGGATAAAATTCTGTAGGAATTTTGTCAATCTTAAAAACATTGTCAGCAATAAGATCTCAAATAAAATGATATTTAACATGAATATGCTTGGATCTTTCATGAAAAACAAGATTCTTACAGAGATGGATAACACTTTGGCTAGCAACTCAATATCCTCTTTACTTCTCTTATAAACTAGACCTTCAAGTTTTGTACTTTTAGGATACCTAAACAGCCACTTCATGGCTTCCCAATGCATTCTACTAGGGTTAGCCATAAACCTACTTAAAACACTTATGCCAAAGGTTAAGTCAGGTCTAGTACAGATCATAGTATACATTACAGAACCTACTGCATTTGAATAAGGAACATAAACCATATCCAAATTTATTAGACTTAGTAGAATGACATTGATCACTAGAAAGTTTAAAATGAGGAGCTAAAGGGACAGGGGCTATCCTAGAGGTGTCCATAGAAAACTTAGACACAATCTTCTCGATATAAGAAGATTGAGACAAACACATCTCTCCCTTAGACCTATTCCTAGTAATAGTGATACCTAAAATTTTCTTAGCATTACCTAAGTATTTCATATCAAATTCAGACTTTAATAAATCTTTTACCACCTGTATAAATGAGGAACAAGGACCAGCAATAAGCATATCATTTACATACAGTAAAATATACACAACTCTACTAGTCATAAGATCTTTAAAATATAAGCAGGTATCATATTAACTTCTAAGAAAACTAGCATTCACAACAAAAGAATCAAACCTCTTATACCACTGTCTAGGGGACTGTTTCAAACCATTCAAAGATTTCTTAAATAAATAGATAAGTTCCATTCTTTTCTATTCTACTTTAAAACTCTCAAGTTGTCTCATGTAAATGATTTCATCTAAGTCACCATGTAAAAAACTAGTCTTAACATCTAACTGTTCTAGATCCCAATCAAATTGTGTGACTACGGCTAAAACAGTTCTAATAGTAGTATACTTTACCACAGGTGAAAAAATTTCATTATAATCTACCCCTTCAACTTTAGTAAATCCTACTAACCTAGCTTTGAACTTAAAAGGATCAGTGGAAGATATATCTTCCTTAACCTTGTAAATCCATTTACAATATAAAACTCTCCGGTTAAGATAGGGTTTGACTAAGACCCAATTTTTATTGACACTAATGGACTTCATTTCATCAAGCATAGCTTCTTTCCATTTAGAAGAATGCTTATACCTAACATCTTCTAAATAGGTTTTAGGTTCATTCTCAGCTAACTCTTGAAAGGTTACAAAAGCGTAGGACATGAAATCAGCAAAGACATATTTTTTTATTTGGCTTGACATGTCTTTTGACCCTATCTCTAGTTCGAAGATAACCAGGGGAAGCAAGAGTTTTGGGATCAGAAGACTGAATTTCATTTGGTTCACTATCAGACTTTCCATCAGGTTGACTCTCTAACTGACTCGGTTCAGCTTCTTTCACACTGGGTTCTAATTCAGGTATAGGAGTACTAAACTCACTTCTAAACTCAATACTATCCTTATTGGTATATAAGTCTAACTCTCTGACTTCTCCTCATTTTTCAGATATACTGACCTCAGATTCTTTTAACTTACAAGGCATACTAGACTCATTGAAAATAACATCTCAGCTAATTATTACTCTAAAATCTTGACAATCTCTCACCCACAGCCTAAAACATTTGGTTCCTAAAGGATAACCTAGAAAAACACACTTAGTACTTCTAGGTTCTAATTTCCTTTCAGATTGATGTGCATAAGTTGCACATCCAAAAACTCTAAGTCTACTGTAATCAGGTACCCTACCAGACCACACATATTTACGAGACTTAAAATTTAAAACAGTATAAGGTGAAAGATTAACTAAGTAAGCAGATGTCATAACTGCTTCACCCCAAAACAGAGAAGGAAGACCAGAAGAAACAACCATGCATCTCACTTTTTCAAGCAGGGTTCTATTCATACGCTCAGCTATTCCATTTTGTTGAGGTGTGTGCCTAATAATTTTATGTCTATTCATGCCAACACATTTACAGAAATCATCAAAAACAGTATTACAAAACTCCAAACTATTATTAGTTCTCAAAGTTTTAACAGATTTATTTGTTTTATTTTCAACAAGTAATTTCCACTCTTTAAACTTCCAAAAGCTTCATCTTTAGTTCTTAACAAATAAATCCAAACTTTTCTTGAAAAATCATCAATAATAGATAAGAAATATCTTTTACCAGATTGTGTTTGAGTCTTTGTAAGACCCCATAAATCAGCATACACATATTCCAAAATAGATTCAATTTTATTATCATTTCCATTTAGACTAAAATTGATCCTATGTTGTTTACCTAATATACAATTCTCACATAAATCAAGTTTACTTATTTTATCTTTTCCAAACACATCCATTTTATTCAAATAATATAAGCATTTTTTCACTAATGTGTCCTAGTCTTTCATGCCATAAAACATTTTTATCAGAACATGAAGCAATAGAAGAATTACTAGTCTTTACACAAGTTTTCCCAAGTAAAACATACAGACCATTTCTCCTATCACCTTTCATTAGAAGTAGAGACATTTTAACTATTTTCATTGTGCTTTTTTTAGTTTTACTAGACAAACTTGATTCATCTAACATACCAATAGATATAAGATTTTTCTTTAATTCAGGTACATGTCTAACTTTAGATAAAGTAACAGTAGATCCATCATCCATAGTTCAAACAACATTTCCAATACCACAGATATCACAAGACAGATTATTACCAAGCAAGACTTTACCAGAATCAGTTTTAGTATAAGACTGAAAAACATTAATATCAGGGCACATACCAAAGTCAAGAACCCATTCATTAGCATGCATAGAAGAGGAAACAAGCAAGACTACACCAGAGTCAATATTAGCATAAACAACAGATAACCCACCATTATCATAGTTATTATTGTTTCCTTTTTCTTTCTCACGCTTTTTCTTCTTAAAACAATATTTTATATAATGTTCATGTTTTCTACAGTAATAACATTTTCTATTAATTAAGTTTAGATTTAGGCCTTGAGTTACTTCTTGACTTTGATCTATAATTAGTATTATTATTAAAACGATTAAAAGTTTTAACAGGCTGTCTACCTCTAACACTAAGATCTTCATTCTTTTTTAACTCAAGATCCTTAGCTTTAAGGGCATTAACAATATTATCAACAATTAAAGTATCTCTACCATAATTTATAGCATTTTTCACATCTTTATAAACACTAGGCAGGGAATTCAGCAATATAACATCACATTTTTCATCAGAAAAAGTTTCACCACAGTTTGACAAATTCATTATCAGACAGTTAAACATATCAATATTAACATCCAAATTTTTAGTTACATCCATACGGAATCTAAAAACTTGTTCAAGTAAAAATATTTTATCTCGTAGAGATTTAGTTAAAAACAATTGGTTCTAACTTAGTCCATAATTTAGAAGTAGTTTTAATACCTTCAACTTTTCTTAAAACAATATTAGATAAATGTAAAATAGCAGTACTAAAAGTTATCTCATTTATCTTAATTTTTTTTTATCATCAGAAGTGCCAGAAATATATGTACCATCAATTGCTTTGGCCACCCGTAATTAAACAAGGGTGGATGTCATCTTCTTTCTCCAAATAAAGAAATCCCCTTTATCATCGAAGATCTCAACTTCAATTTTTGAAGTCATAGTAACAGAGAACAGAAAAGACAGTAAAACAATAATAGAGGAATAACCAAATCACAGACAATCAATAATAATGAAACAAATTCAGAAGAATAAATAAACAGTTTCAAAATTAAAAAGAAACATATTCAGTAATATAAAGAAATATAAACAGATTCAAAAAAATAAAGAAAAAACAAATTCAGTAATAATTAAATAAAAACACACACTAGAACCTTTCGTTATCGGTACCCTAGGACCCTCCAGAGAGTGGTAAAGCCTAGGTTACTGCAAACCGAAAAACAAAATCTAGACTCCTTCTAATCCAAAAGAAAAATCTTTGACTCACAAAGAAATCTAAGACAAAATTCTCCCAGATTCAAAGACAGACCTAAGACTCTGCCTACAAACGGTTGTCCTAGGTTCTTCGACACATGAAAGGCCAAAACCTAATATCTAAGAGCATATCTTCACACAGAAAGACACAAAGACTTTGAAAAAACTTTACGGACCTACACATATAAAATATGTGCAGAGCCTTCTTAGATTCTCCAAAAAACCAAGACTAAAACAAAATTTTTGAAAAAATCCTTACGAACCTATACATATAAAATCTATGCAAAGTCTTCTCAGATTCTACCAAAAACAAAAACTACACAAAGTAAGAAACACAAAAAGATAAAGAACCCTAACAAGACAAAGAGCCTTCTATGAATGAAAATGAAAGGACTTACTCAGATTCAAGAAACCTTAAAATTCTTATACCAATTGTTAAAGAAAAACTCAGAAAAACACAGTAAATCAACATACGATTTAACAAGGTTCACAAGATAAATCTGATTACAACATCGACGCTCTGTTTCCATAGCCTAGGTTGTATCTATTATTGAAGAAAAGTGTTTACAAAAGAACAGTCTACAAAACATAAACCAAACCACCAAGTCTCAATGCACCCAGAGTAACAGACAATGCGAAAGCACAAAGATTTCTACACTAAGAACTATAAACAAAAAAGTAGAAGAAAAAGATTACACGAAGAACACACATGAATTTTAATCGTCTTTCTACCTCACTGTTTAAATAAATTACACGACTGATCTGCTACAGCGCCAACATAATAATATATACATCTCGTGGTTATTAGAGTTAGATTGTACATAAGTGAAACAATGCCGTGTGAGATATGAGCCTGAACCGATATAAATGAAACAAAACCAGGGACTAATCAAAATCTAGTTAAGCAAAACGATAATACCAAAGAGTAAAATGGCAACATGCAAAAAAAAGCTTACAGAATAACAAATATAAAAAGCTTTAAGGATTAAAACTTAACATATTGGTAATAAAAATTAATTATTAAAAATATTCAATTTACCATATAAAATTGTTTTCAATTCAAGATTTGATATTTAACAAAAGTATTTAAAATGAGAGTAATAAAAGAATGAAAAATATCAAAAAGTAAATAAAGGAAAATAAATTCAGCCTCCTTCCTCTTGACGATGACACCTACTTTCGGCTTTTATAAAAAGTTTTTTTGTCGTTACAAACGTTTCAGACTGAATCCTTGTCAAATCAACATTCTTTTACGCCTACTTTCAGCTTCTCTAAAAAAATATTATTATTATTATTATTATTGTGCTTGATGGCCGTGTCGGAATGTGAGCGCCTTAATCTTTTTTTTTTTTTGGTAAATGTGAGCTCGGTAATCTTGCTATTATGGTAAATGTATGTATTTTTTATCCGTGGCAGGTGGCTTTTGTGGTTTATGTGGGCTTCTGCGTTTTTGCTATTCTCGTACCTTTTAAATCTCATTCAATTGATCATAAGGAAAATTATTCAATGAAATCTTATTTTTTTTTAGGAGCAAGAGTTTTCTAACATTAGTTTATTAAGTAAATAATATTGATTTATAAATAATATTGTCTATAATAAATAAATTATATAGTATACAAAAAAAAATTACAACTTACATGTAACATTAAATATGATTATGTTACTCATTTATAAACATGTTATCTATTCATAATCAAGTTTACTTATTCATAGATCAATATTATTTATTTAAATACTAATATTGAAGAATCTTTACACTGGAATTTTAAAAAATAGATCATGATCATCAAATCACAAAATCCATATAAAAAATAACAGATTTTTCTACAATGGAACTATTATAATAATCCAAGTAATATTTTTCATAAATAAAATAATATTATATATAAATAAAATAATATTATTTTAAATAAAGTAACACTACTAATGTTAACTTATTATAAATTTTATAATTTTATTTATAAATAATGTTATTTTATTTATCAATAAAAAATAACAAAATGTTAAATTTATGAAAAAAAAAACATTTTTCCGAATTTTAAATTCTTAAGTAAAAAATAAAATTGGGATGGTAGCAACTGCAGATGAGCAAATTGTTAGTACTCCGGTCCTGATCTTTTAGTCTTGTGGTCAAGGGGATGAATTATATCCTCAACATCACAGGTTCAAAAAAAAATAGACACAATAAAAAAAAAATTGTTAGTACTCCGAGAGTACAAATCCTCCTTCTCATATGCATTTAGAATCCACACGTGTGGGATTTATGAATAGAGTTGTACTCCCAAATTACAGACTTCTTTTTCACTGCAGAATGCCGTTGCAAATGGAGGTGCAAAATGAGTAGTAAAGGCTGCACAATCAGTGATTAGGGGCCTGGATCACTCGATCAAGAAGGTATTGGACTATCTGATGCTCATTTTAAGATTTTGTAAAAAAAAAAAAAAAAACAAAATTCTTATAATACAATCTATTCAATAATTATAAAAATTGTTAATAATATTTTAATCTTTTAACGTTATTTTTTTTAAAAGTTATTTTAAAACTCAGTTGGTATGGGTGTCTTCACAATCACACTCATAAATTCGTAGATTCACACGTAACCCATTCTTCTGTAGAGGATTTCATAGAGGCTATAGGACAACTGCCATAGAATCCTATTGATGGGTTTGATTCGTAAACAGTTTTTATATTATTTATCAAAATTAAGAATTAAAAACATATTTTTCTAATTTGTAAATTTAAGTGGAAGACGTCTTTTAATTCTTGCAAAAATATTATTTCAATATTTTGTTGGGAAAAAATGAGAAAGAGATTACATTAAACTGTTGAATCTCCACGAAAACATAAAGCTATCATATTTTATTCTTGAATCTCCACCAAAACATAAAGCTCTCGGTACTTTTTTTTTATCTTTATTTTATTCTCGTTGAGAACATTTATTCACTCAAACCCTTTTTATTTTCTTCCACAGAAGAATATGTATATAAATAAATTGAAAGTTTGGTTGGTAGAACATATTAATTTTCCAATATTAATAACAAATAGAATCACATTCTTATAGCTCAACTCTTTAACTGCAAAGTCATATTCAATATTATTACAAAAATAATTAAAATAAATAAATAATAGGCAAACCGTTACAAATTTGTATTTCAAAGATCCATATCCCAACGCAAGAGAGGGCTGAAGCTTGAACGAGTAATCACAAAGTTAAATTCCAACCAACAAATCAAAACGGCTTGTCCTCCTCCAACCAGCTTTCTCTTTACCTACTTCCTTTTGTGACCTTACACTTCACTAGAAAGCACAGACACAGAGAACATACAGACACCGAAAAGGACATAAATGGTATCCTATGAAGTGTAACTTCCAAAACCGCTGTAGCAGATCAACAGGTTTGACGTTCATTTCCACTACTTAGATACCCTATTTTCCTATTACCAAAAAAAAAAAAAAAAAGATACCCTATTTTCCTTTTCCATTATCGTAACGTTAGGCTGCTAATCTAAGGAAACAATACCTTTGTTGAAAGGCCACGAGCCAAAATCTAGTATTCTGCACTCATGCGCCCAATTATTGGATATAAAGGAGCTTGATAATGCAAACAGCATATTCTAAAACCGATAACAACAAAGACTATAGACAAGAGCTAGGCGTTAAAAGTTTCTGCCCGGATTACCCTATTCTCAAAGCAAACAATTTGATAATATGAAATCGAACTATTTTGAACTCTTTCCGTATGCTGCATCGTTTCAAACACATATAGGTCCACAGCCACTAGACGACAAATTTTGGCAAAAAATTGTACACATTTCGTTACAGAATAAACATGTGCTTTGTCTAGGGAGTTTGATGCTCCCGCAGTATTAATCCTAAAGGTGTGGTATTGAGGAACAAAATTTAGAAATAAAAAATGTCGGAACTGAAATCCAATAAATTCATTGCATGATCCACCACCCAAGACTAAATTCCTGATCACTAGAATGAAGACATACTGAAACAAACGAAAGAAAGATGAGGGAAAATGAAAAAAGAAAAAATGATGAGATGAAGAGTTCTACATTGCTTTCTTATACAGCATCTGGCACTATCAGTAAAACTCAAAACTTCTTAGCATACGATATTTTACAGTTCAAATGAAACCCAATGATTACTGAAAACCATCACTAACCACAGAATACAGTTATCACAGGAACTGCGAGAAAGTAACTTGGGGAAACAGTTAACACCAATTTCAGCATCAAAGGCAGCAAGAAATCTTAGATCGCAAAATGAACATCCCTCCAACCAAACACCAGCACAAGAGACATAGAGACTGCACTCTTGAATCGAAATGTACCCATAATACACAGACACATGGTAGAAGGGAAAAAGGGGCTTCGGATGGACTCCTTGGTATGCATTGTTAAAGCAAGCAATTATAAATCTTCTCAATATGAAAATAAATTATGCCAGAAGATAAAAGGTAAGAGTGCCACCCTCCACAATACGATCGGCAAACATAAAAAGGTAGAATTAAAAATCACACCGACATAAATGACAAACAAGCAAACCCTCTTTAACCCATTCCAAACTGAAACCTTTAAACCCCATCTCTAAGTGGAGTTCAATTTAAGAGTCCATGTCGTGGATGCATACTTCATTTTCAAACATGACATCACTTCTACACGTATAGCAAGGGAACCCAATCAACAAACCGCCTGTCTTACAAAATCAAATTTCAGACACCAAACCTTATTATTATGTGACAACCAACATACATTCAACCCAATCAAAAGGCCACAGAAAAGTCAATGGGCATAGCTACTCAAACTACAACGGCACGAAAACCCACCACAGGGATTCAAGGATATCATAAATATATTACTGTATGCCTATTTAATGTGAATATCAGAATACATGAAAAGAAGGGTAAAAAATGTAGCCATTAATTTAACTCCACAATGAGAAAATCAACAAAAAGGAAAAGTTATAGGATTATAAAGAAGGTAAACTTGCTGGTCAACATAATAAAAGCAACAAAACCATACACAGTATGCTAAAATAAGGAGAAAAAACATGTCAGTGCTTGTATTGCTATAACTATAGTCACTAATAAATCCAAATGACAGGTCCAGATATCATTACAAAGCTAGTCTAATTTAACCATTTGACTACCAGCACTCACAAATGAACCATAATATCAAGGTGCAGATGAAGTAAGGAAGAGGCTGTAATGGCACAGCTAATACAATCATCAAACCAGTTCATAAAGTCTGCAATCACGCAATCACCAGAACCATAAAAAGCATCTTCGCCCAACAAGCGGTCATACACCTGAATCAAACATACATCAGCTACTCAATTCATCATTTCATGGAATCTTAAAGCAAACTAACAACTCAATTCATCAATCAAGAAAAAGCGCTAACGGATAAAAAAAAACAAATAACAAGGAGAAAATGCAAAAGCCTACACAGAACCTTCATTTCCACAATTAAAATTGAGTGGTATAGCCATAAACAACAAATATTAATTGGAAATTCTACCTAGAAATAAGGAACCACCAGGCAGGAATAACCAAAGAAAATTACAATGTAAAAACCAACCGCAAATAATTATGATAACATAATGTTAAAGTAACAACTATCAAAACCTCATCAGACAAACTTCAAAATCTTATAAAGAACAATAACCCACAATAATGCTCAAGGTACCATCCATGATAGCAACTACAGCTGATATGAGTAAACTTCTTGCCAAACATAAACAGAAGTAACAGTGCTCAAATTTCCATTCAGCAATTTCCAATCTATGCAAAAACAATAATTATTTGCATGATTTCATTAGGATAAACACACACACACACACACATATCAAATGCTAGATGTATCAAACCGACTAGCTTGCAAGAAACAGAGAAAAAGGTATCAAATACAAAACGCACCATGCCTTTAGCTTAATTTATTTCAAATGCATTGGACCAAATAGCACAAGATTAAAAGGTAGGCGTCAACATGATCTCACAATGCACTATCCTCTACCTTAATTTCTTCCAAATGTACCAGACCAAAAAGTTTGCAAGAGATAGGTAGGCAAGTGAAAATAATCCCACAATGCACTATCCATCTTGCTTAATTCTTTTGAAAATGTCCTCAAGCCAATGCTAGAAATATATTAATTTCAACCCCAAAACCCTAGGCTTGCTTATTGACTCTAAAGCAATTCAATCAATCCAAAAAGTTGCATTGTACACATTATAAATGAGGCTTGGATCCCTGAGCTTTGAAAACACTTACTGCATGTAAGTTGTCGGCGAAGAAGGTATATAACAAAAATATTGAAACTTCAAAATTACATAATCCTTCACAAGCCATGAATTAAAGTGAACATTAATACTAGAGCATCCATGACATTAGCCAATTGAATCATTCTTTCACTCAACCAACATGTTAGCCAAGCAAAACACTCTAAATAAATGTTTTATCCAATGCAAGAAATAGGTAGGCGAGTGAACATGATCCCACAGTGCACTATCCATCTAGCTTAATTCTTTTGAAATTTCCTCAAGCCAATGCTAGAAATATATTAATTTCGACCCCAAAAACTTAGGCTTGCTTATTGACTCAAGCAATTCGATCAATCCAAAAAGTTGCATGGTACACATTATATATGAGGCTCAGATCCCTGAGCTATGAACACATTACTGCATGTAAGTTGTAGGGGCAAAAGGTATATAACAAAAATATTGAAACTTCAAAATTGCATAATCCTTCAAAAAGCCACGAATTAAAGTGAACATCAATACTAGTGCTGCATACATGACATTAGCCAATTTAATCATTCTTTCACTCAACCAATCTATTAGCCAAGCAAAACACTCAAAATAAATGTTTTATCCAGTGCAATAGTAAAATAAATAATGTTATTAATTATGATGAGATAAGATAATAATTCATTTAATTGTTAGTAATATCATACCAAGCTGTCAAAATGCATTCACTCGCAACTATATAACTTGTCAAAAGGCAAGATTAAATTGGCATAGATGAAAGAAACATAACTCATTCACACCATGGATCAGAAACATAAGACTCATTCAAACATTAGCCAATTTAACCATTCTTTCACTCAACCATCCATTCCTATCAATAGGTATAGATGAAAGAAACATAAGATTCATTCACACCTCGGATATCGGAAACAAATTTACTCATAAAAGGCAAGTTACTAGAACCACGTCTAGTGTCAAATATTCAAAATACAAGCTGATAAAATGAATACAACACACAATTTAACACATCATCCCAGTATGTTTAAGACTTATGTTTGCACACTTAGTTTAAGTAGAAACTGTCCAAACTCTTTTTGGTGTGTGTGTGTGTTATGGGGGGGTTGCTAGTATGGTAAATGAAAAGTTGGTATTACAGTCCAGAGAAAACTATGAAATTAGCCATGTAATAAAAAACTATTATCTGGAGTACAACCTTTGTTGAACAATTTATAGTGGTTTTAAAAACAGAAATAAATGGTTTAGCACAAAGAAAGACAAAGGCTAATAATTGCAACCAACAAATATAATAAATTTCATATAAAATAAAAAGACTAGGGAGTTTTTTGAAAATCTAAACAGCATTTTGAAGGTTATATGCGCCTGTCAGAATTAATATATAGGACCTGGAAGACAAAAAACTCAACTCCAGCACAAAATATCAAAAAACTTGGTTGTTGCAAACTAGAGTTGAACAAAATTTAACATATTCACGAAAAAAAAACTCCTAAGGCCCATTCGACAAAGATTCATTTGGCCATATCCACTTGACAATTAAACGAAATCAAACAAGATAAATAAAAATGTAATCCAATGATATTTTTAAGAACCGTACTTATCTTTAAATATGCAATGGCTCAATGAATTGAATTAATATGGATTAATACATGATAAAAGACATAGAAACTATTCAAGACAAATTACCACAACGTTTACTCATAAGTACATAGAAATGCCAAGGCAGCCACTTGCATCTTACTAATTCAAAAAGACGAGATAACCCAGATTCTAAGGAGCTATCATACAAACACATCCAAACGCTCACAAAATTTTTGCATAATATAGAAGCACCCGCGTCCAAATACAAGTAACAACGATATTTGAATCTTAAACAAGAAAACCTTAAAACATAGAAAAAAGCAAACAAACCTTACACATCCTTCAGAGGGCAAAAAGAAGGGATAAGCTATCTAAATAAAAACCATAGCAAAACAAGAATACCAAATCAAGAACAACAGATAAGAAAACTGAAGAGCATAAATTATTACCAACAAGAATTACCTCAGTAATATGGAGGCGGATACATGCCCCCAGGTGGAACCCTTGGGACTGGTGATGTTCCTGCTGCCTGGTGGTGCTGACCTGGATATACTGATGATGAAGACATGTTATAATGACCACTATCTGGATACCCTGAAGACGGAATTCCACCTGAACTAGGAGGCAATCTATACAAGGAAGACCCACCACCAGCTCCGGCACCACCTCCTGCACCACCCAATCCTCCAGCAGCTGACCCACCCAGTCCACCACCAGCTCCAGCACTACCTAAACCACCAAATCCCGCTGACCCAGGTCCTCCATAACCACCATAAGGACCACCCAAACCAGAACCATACCCGCCAGCCCCACCCAAAGACGACGGTGCCTGATTACCAACCGAAGACAACCCCGGTCCGCCCAGAGAAGAGTTTAAAGGATGATGCCCCATTGGCGGACCTTGAAGACCACCCGAATACCCACCGTAAGACCCAATTCCACCAGGTCCACCGTACTGACCCCCAATTGAACCCGGCATAGAAGAAGGCGGAGCCAACCCCATACCATCTCCATGAGCATTACCCGGACCCCCTACCGGTGCCTGAACTCCATCAGCCCCGCCACCCTGCTTCCCTTTCTTCCCGTCAATGGCCAATTTACAGGTGAGCTGGCGCCCCTCGATCGTCTTCACTGGATCCACAAGCGCCGCCTGAGCACCTTCCGGTGTCTTGTAAACAAACAACGCATAACCCCTACATTTTCCCGTCTGCTTATCGAAGCCCAATGGTCCCTCCTCAATCTCACCGTACAAAGAAAAATGGGCAAGCAACTTATCAGCCGGCATGTCGTATGGCACATTGGCTACGTATATTTTTCGGAGCGACACATCTACGGCAGCACTAGCATTGGTACTCGCGCCGGAATTTCCCGCGGCGGCTAACTGGGTCACCGTCATCCGACCGTCGATCTTCTTGCTCGGCTCCTTGAGCGCGAGCAGAGCACCATCAACGTGCCTGAACGTGACGAACCCGTAGCCCTTGCTCTTCCCAGTGGTCTTGTCGAGTATCACCACGGCCTCTTCGAGCTCACCGTATGCCGAGAAGAGCGCGCGAAGCCCCTCCGTGGTGGTGTCCCAACCAAGACCTCTGATGAAGAGCTTGCGCTGCGAAGTATCAGGATCGGCGACTGCACGGACGGCATCGAGCACGTCAACATGGTGGGCTACCGCTTCTTGAAGAATGTCGATAAGCTGGTCCGGCGTGAACCGCTCGATGATCTTCCGGGCGTCTTCGGGGGTTAGTTTGGGGACCAACGGGTCGGCATCGCCGGCGCCGTTCTCTTCCATCTTGCGCTTCTTCGTCAAATCCATGGAGGAGATGAGAGAGAGAGGGTAAGAAAAATCTGGAACTCTGAGGATAAACCCTAACCCTAGGCTATGCTGAAAACTGGAAAGATAAGCGTGCCAAATCCCAAATAAAGTGGGAAGCCAGGGAGGGAGAGCGTGAACCTATCAAAACCTGAAGTGATTTTATATTGGGTTTATTGAGTGATAATTGGGCCTCTTGTTCAGCTACTATTGGGCTTTCTGAGTCCAATATTCGTAAATAGGCCTTTCGCTTGTCTTTGTCTTGTCTTGTAACTTTGTAGTTCAGGCCTACCAACGTATCGTGTTGAATTGTATTTGTGTCGTGTCGTATTAAATTTTATTCATTTACATTTAATCTGTTAAATTTTCATGTTGAACTGTATTCGTATCGTATCATTTCGTGTTCGTATCGTGTTTTATTCGTGTTTACTATACATGTACATGAGTGTTTTATTTTTTTATTTAAATTAATATATATTATCGAATGATAAATCATTATCAATTCATGTATATTAAGCCTAAATACATATTCAAATGATATGCTAAACATCTTAAAAAAATATTAGCGTACTAAAATTCAATATAAATAATAACTATGAATTTAAAATATGTAAAATATTACAAATTAAAGCTATATAAAATATTTATCGTGACTAAAAAATAAAATATGCATTTTATTTATAAATTTAAAAATATTCAAAATATTATAAAACAAACTAAAATTAACTTAAAAATATTTAAAATATTATAAAACAAACTGAAATTGTACATCCAAAATAAATAATAAAAAAAATAGAATCTAAAACAAAATATTAAGATATAAATAGGTATAAAATTGTCATTTTCCAATGAAATAAAATATAAATTTTATAGTTTTCTAAAACTAAAAAAAGATAATGTAAAAAGTTAATTATAAAGAAATAATTAAATTAATATTTTTCTTATCGTGACATATCGTGTTAACGTGTTGCAACTCGTTTTCTTATCATATCTTATCGTGTGATACTGATATCAACCCGACCCGATATTGCAGACCTAAATTCACAAATTATAGTGTCATTTCGTATCGTATTATCGTGTCGTTTAAAATTTTACCAGGTCTAGTCCTGTCTTGTTTCTATTTCTCATATTTATTTATCGTAATAACAGTTCCTTTAAAAAGAAAAAAGAAAAAAAAAAAAAAAAATCTACTCCATGTCCATCGTTATATTAGAACACACCTCTCCACTTTTTCTTGAGTGCTAAAATTTTTATTATTTGTAGTTAATATATAAGGTAGTGTAATTGATATTATATTTTTTTCCATAAAAACCAAAATAGGTTTTATTTTTTATTTTTTATTTTTTATTTTTTTTTTTATATAAGTCGAACTTTGAACATTTGCTAAAGAACACAATAGTTCTGTCATTTGATTGTCCATATTGAAATATATTCTAATAAATGTAAATTCAGCAACTTATTTGTGAATTAAATATTTTAATTTGTGAAGAAATGAAATGCAATGGCATGCACCAATGAAATAAAATGCACGATATACTTTTTTTGCCCCATTTTGTTGCTAAAGTATTTTTATTCATTTATGTTGAATGCCATATGCTAAAATATATTAAAGCTTCAAAACTTCATACAAACATATCACATTATTCAGCCAGCCCCATCAAAGAAAACCCAAAATCAAATGTCTACCACTTTAACCACACCCTTCAAAACATAACACCCAAACAAACAAACAAAAACAAAAACAAAAAATCATAAAATACAAGCAAAAATATGGCACTCTTTATTTTGATGTATTATGGCACCAAAAATATGGCACTCCTTATTTTGATGTATTATGCTCCATATCAGACCTTTGACCGGCCTCTAGGCTAGCACAACACATCACCAAGCAGAGCTTCTGAAATTTGTTGTTGTTCAAAATCTCCATCACCTCATCTTTCTCCACCGCTTCATTATTAAACTCCAAGTTTGAGCAACAAAGCAAGAAACACTTCTTCTTTTTCATCATCTTTTTCTTATTCTTTCTGTCCGAGTCCGGTGTAGGAGGATTGATTATGGAAACGCCTTCAAATTGGTACGAAGGTTCGATTGATGGAGCGATTTCATATCCATTGGCCTTCTTGCTCTTATTGTAACCCATTTGATGCTAATGCTCTAGAGTTGCAAAGGATGATATCTAGGAGAAAGAAAAAAAAAAAACTCATAAACTAATTAGTCTTTAATGATGTGATTTTATAATGGTATATACGCGTTGTTTAGACAATAGCTTAACAAGTAAGGTTTTCATGAGAGCATGATCCAATTAGCTTCTTGTGATTTAAGAAATCTCTATTCAAAGTTTTGGAAGTTGAATCATCTTTTGTTTATTCGGTATACATTTCTAAGTTTGAAGAAAATCTAAAACTAATAATAAAAAAATAAAAATAAAAATTGAATCAATTATATTAGATTATCTCATCAACTTGTTGAATATTTTTAGTTATGGTCTTTTTCGTATATTTCTTTAAATTTTTTCCATAGCTTACATATATTTTAAAATTTGAACTAATTACAATTTTAATCATTTTAGGCTTTAAAAATTTCAACTAGTACTCATACAAGGGGTGAGAGTAGTATAAATCCATAGGATGTAAATAAAATAATAAGAGAAGAAAGTGAAGGAAGATTTATGGTTTTTTAAAACATAAAAAATAAAATTATAGTTAAACTAAACCTAGAAGAATTGAATGATATTAGTCCAATGTAAATGCGTGTGTGTAATTGCATTAACTTTTTTTTATTCTTCCCTCTTAATTTTAGAACGACAACAAAAAGAACATTTTTATTAGGCCTGGTAAAATATTATACGACATGATCATACGACATGATACGATACAACACGATAATTTATGGGTTTGGGTCCACAATATCAGATCAAGTTGATATCAGTGTCACATGATAAGACACGATAAAAGAACATATTGGAATACGTTAACACGATGTGTCACGATAAAAAAAATATTAATTTAATTATTTTTTTATAACTAACTTTTTACATTATTTTTTTTAGAAAACTATAAATTTATATTTTATTTCATTGAAAAATAACAACTTTTATATCTATTTATATATTGATATTTTTTTTAGATTCTAATTTTTTTTTTATATTGAATATACAATTTTAGTTTGATTTATAATATTTTGAACTTTTAAATTTACAATTGTAATGCATATTTATTATTTTAGCCATCATAAATATTTAATATAGCTTTAATTCGTAATATTTAACATATTTTAAATTTACAGTTATTAATTATGTTAAATTTTAGTATACTAATATATATTTTTTTAAATATTTAATATATCATTTGAATATGTATTTAGACTTAGTAGATAAATTAAACATGGCATAAACATAGTTAAACATAAATATTTAACAGATTAAATTCAGATTAAAAAATTTTAACATGAACACAAAATGTCACAAATACGGTTTAGCACCATCCGTTATCAAGCCTTTTCTATATATTTTGCCCCATGTTAACATATATGGGCCTAAACCCAGCCCGGGAAATATGGATAATAGCCGTTGAAAATTGAAGGGTAAAAAATCCATATATAAAATGGGTGGGTACCAAATAGAAACCAGTTTATATTCGCTCAAATTCATGTTTGGCTTGCAAACGGGTCTGCTGACTGCCGGCACCTTATCTTCTCAACTGAAATGCCAAATTTTCACCTGTAAGTTCCTCTCTATCTCATACATTTTGTAAAGTGTCTATTTCTTGAAGTGGGTTTTGCTCCAAATTTAGTTTCTTTTCTCACTTCAATGTCCTATCTGAGAATTACATCCGAACTGGGTTTAGGTAAAATTAAGAGGGTATTGACGCTTCAGCCTCAGTTTTTTGGTTCTGAAATATTACAGCTTTCACCAAAATGAATAAATAATTAGAATTAGTTCATAAGTAGGTAGACAAAATCCATTTTTGCTTCATTGCGACATTAAAGCTTTTTCTTGGTGCAGATCACTTCAATTTTGCTACTTCTATCTTCCGTATGGATTCGGGATTTACTAGAAAATTGATAAATATCAATTCCAAATTGTTTGAAGTGAATGCTAGAAATAGTCAATTTCTTGTAAACACTTCTACGTCTACCTCAAAATCCAACATACAAGTAGTTCTTAAAATTAATGTTCCTATTAATATATTGTTTGTTATTGAAAATTGATTTTATCATACAATTATTATGAAATCCATCAAGTTACAATTAAGCTGGAAAAAAAACCCATTGGAATCTTTTGGAAGTAGAATGCTAACATTGGGGGTGGTTTTTTTGAATGTCCAAACATCTTTGATTTTAGTGAGTAGGAACATAAATCAATTGTTTTTATTTTTTTAATTCCCGGCTCTTACACGAAGTTTACAACTGGAATTTACACAATCCAACCCAGTCCGCATCCTAGTGAAGCTAAAGCCTTGCATGTGGTTCATGGTGAAAGTTAATTGTCTTCCACTAGTAAAATATTTGTTTAAACATCATGACTCATAATAGGTATCCATTTCATGATTTCTTTTCAGTGTCTTCTTTTGCAACATAACTAAACTTATGCATGAATAAGTATTTCTGCACAATCATATTTTGAATGACTTTAGCTTTAGCTTGTTCTTAAAGTTGTATATGCAAGGTTGTCCTAGTTATATATTTCACTTTTATCAGGAGATTGTCATCTCCACACTATCCTCTCAAACATCTTCCAAACATCCTTGTGTGGCCACTTTTTGGTTTTATGGTGGAATGCACACGCTTTCCGTTGAATAAAGTTAAGTGGAATTATAATCTATCTGTGCTGAGGAATTGGTCTCCTTCACTCGCCTTTGCTGATTCTGTCCCTAGACTTCATTCTTTAGGAGCCTTGCACTTCAGCATTGATATGGGGGTATCTAATATTGGCATGTGCTGCCAGTCAATAGTTGGCACAGATGATTCATCTGAAAAGCAAACTTTGAGGAAGGAAGTTCAAGAAATTAATTTTAGTGACTTTCCGAAAAGTTTGAGTATAGATGATAAGGAGAGGCAAAGACGAGAAAAGATAGGACTGGCAAACAAAGGTAGACTTCCATGGAACAAAGGCAGAAAACATAGTGCAGGTAATGAGATTTAGAATGTCAACTATTATCAAAATTTGAAATGTCTTATAGTTGGTTGAACTGAAGTTTTGTTCTTCCTTGTCACACAGAAACTCGTGGGCGAATCAAGCAAAGAACAATAGAAGCTTTAAAAAACCCCAAGGTGAAGTCATGTAAGATTCAGTTAGTTTTGGACTAGTTATTCTTTTCCTTTGGTTGTCAAGGTTTCTGAATTTTATTCAAATATGACTTATTTTGTTTCTTTACAAATACATTGCAAAAAATGTTGCATCTGATTTCATTGCTTTGTTGATTCATTATAAAAAATGTTGCATCTCATTTCGTTGCTTTGTTTATTGATCATTAGATTGTACATATTGAACAGCTTTAATCAAAATAAATCATGCCCTTTTTAACTAAATTTTTTTTTTTCTCTATGATCAAATATTTTCTAGGTTAAGAAGAAGATGTCGGAACGTCCCCGCAGTCATAGGTAAAATGGCAATTGCTCAGACATGCTGTGGTTTATACTTTCTAAATAGTTTCTAATTTATTTCACTTTTTTTAGCATACAAGAATTAAAACTAATGATATAACAAAACTTGTATTTTAATCGAAAGGAAGCACATGCGCAACCTCTCTTAAGAGTTGATTTCATAGTCTCTCCCTCTCTCTCCCCTTTAAGATTTTTCATGAATGCAAAAAGATAGATCTTGTACTTGTAAGTTGAAGAACACATATGCAACCTAGTTCAGCCTCAGGAAAGCTTTCATACATGATCACTGCATATTTTATTCTTCTCATGATCAAGAAGGAACCTTATGTAATCAGTAGAAACTAATCACCGTTAATTTAGGATGCACCTTAAGCTCAAATTTACATTTTATGTTATCGTCATGTTTTGGCTCTTTCACTCACAACTTCACCAATTCCATGCTCTAAGCCATTAATGTGAGGAGATGGCTCACCAAGGTTAACAAACATTCCACAACTTTTATCAACTTAAAAGGTTAAGGATTAATCTGATTCTTTTACAGTGATCAGGTCAAGGCAAAAATAGGCTCTGGGCTTAGACGTATTTGGAGAAAGCGCTTGAAATGTAAACAGTTAAAGGAGAAGTTTTTTCTGTCATGGGCAGAAAGCATAGCAGAAGCAGCTAAAACAGGAGGAAGTGGACAAGAAATGCTATCTTGGGATAGCTATGACACATTGAAACAGGATCTAATTCAACAACAACTAAGATTGGCCACAGAAAAGGCCAAGGCAAAGGAGATGGAAAAGATAATAAAAGCAGAGAAACAAGCACAGGCAAGAGCAGAAAAGGCGGAGAAGAAGAAAAAAAAGACTGCTGAGAAGGCAAAAGAAAACCACAAATCAAATGGAAACAAAGAAGAGTTGAAACTTAAGCGGAGATTAACAAAGGTAATCACTGAGGGACCAAGATAGAGTTATAATACTTGAATTATACCTTCTAAGAATTGCATAGTTTATCATTTATCAAATATATGCAAATGACATATCATTAACACATCAATGTTAGGTGGATAAGTTGGTCAAAGATATTTTTCTATAACCAATAATTAAATGCTTCAGCCTCCTAATAAGAAACAATAAGAATCAAGGAAGATAGAGAACGGGATAAAATTTTCTTATCTTTGAAAAAGGAGAAAACAGAATTACAATGCAAAAATTGTTTGTTGAAAAGTTATTAAACCAATTTGGGAAATTTCTACTTGGAGTCTTTTTTTTCCTTTGTTTAGATATTTTTTGGAGACCTTACAGGATGGCCAAACTTATGTGCTTCTTAAATGTTATCCAATGGTGTTCACTTGAATGATACTATTTTAAATGTTATCCAATGTTGTTCACTTGAATGATACTATTCTAAATATTATCTATAGATTCGCCGGAAGATTTCACCAAATGTTCAATTCAGCAGTACGGGCACTGTCATTTCCCATATCCCTTCCTGGGATAAATTGGATCTAGAGCTCATAAAGAGAGAAAGATTGCAAAGAGAAGTATCACTTGCAGATCAAATAAGAGATGCAAAAAACAGAAAAGCAGAATTTGCGGCAATGGAAGCGGTGACACCCTCATCCTATGCTCACCCATTCAGTGACACACAGGAGCAACTTGATATTCTATATTTTCAAGAAAGTAGACAAGATTTCCAGGGGTAACTTTGCTGATGTTTCTAGAAGGAGAATTAATTCTTGCACTTCGACACACTTATTCCAATTGGTACCAACTACCAAGAATCTTCTCCTTTCCTTTCAGCTTCCTTCCTTGTTAATGATGAAGGGCAGGTTCTCTGTGCTGCACCCCCCATGGCTGTGGTAGAGGGAAAAAGATTTTACATCATCATCAGTTTTACCTCATGTGATTGGACAATAAAAGCTCCGTGATGAACTTTAGACAGTCAAATTATTTCTCAATTTGTCACAACTTGGTTCTGATTGAGGAGTGGTATGTAAAGAGGTCTGGGGTAGAACAAATGGCAGACTTTTTTCTTTTCTTTTTCTTTTACATTGTTTCAATAGTTATGTGGTTAGATAAATGATTAGGTACACAATGGCTAATGAGTTTTTGGATTTTGTTTTATTATATAAATTCTACCTGTAAAAAACTAGAGCAGAAATGAAAATACTTTAGGGTTTTACATTTATTTATTTATTTTCTTTTTTTTTTTTTGCCAGCCTAATCACTGGGTTTCTCTGTAAAGCATTTCAGTCTCCCATCAAAATATTACACAGGCATTTGTCCTTTGCGGCCATTATGGGTGTTCCCTGAGTTGTTACTGATATCAAATTTTTTGAAGTTTCATGTACTTAGGTTAATATCATTCACTTCCCTCGAAGTTTAGCTTCAAATACAATCTGATCTTTCAAATTTCAAAAATATTAATCTCCTTTCAAGTTTTAAGAAATTATCTTTTCCCTTTTTATTTCATTCACATCGCACCGCTTGGATATATCACTCATATCTCTTATAAGGATAGTAGTTGAAATTTTCAAAATCTATGAGATTAAATTGTAATTAGTGCAAACTTTAAAAGGCTTAGATGAAATATTCCCTAAAATCATGGCACTCTTTTATCTCATCGGCACAGAAGTTTTGGAATTTATAGTTGAACCATATATTGGATGAGTATACATTTCAGTAATACAAAGTTCAGTCTCTTTCTTAGGAAATTTCAGTCATATCATGATACCTCTTCATCGTAGATCAAACGTCGTAGTAGATTTTCTTACGAGAAAAAAAAGAAGCAAAAAAACAAAACAAAACAGTGGTAGATGATCTACGCATTAGTCAGTACTCAATATTGTCCTGTAAGCCATGCATACTCCTAGCGTGTAATAGGTAAAAGAAATCATCGGATATTGATTCCTTAAAAGAATCTTTACGTCTTCAAAACCCTTTAATCTAGCACACCTTGTACACTTTCACCATAGTCAAATAAATTATTTGCTGCGCAAACTATGAATACGAAATACATTGATTTAATAATTAATGAGCGTTATAATAGACCTACACAGATTTGTCATGTTTCTTTTTGTCATGTAGGTTCGGATGACATAACATCATGCTAAAATCTAATTTGGTTCGTCATGAAACTTTTGAAATGCCATTAGAATATTTAAATATCAATTTGAGTTTTCATTTAATAGGAAAAAGGTATTTAATAAATACTATTTAAGGAATGGAAATGACCAAACAAGAGTGAATATTCAATAATCCAGCGCGTTCCACTTTCTATGTTCTCAACAAAGTAGTAGAATTTACAAAAATCACTAAAAAGGCCCATGATTAGATAAACAATCAGGCATATGATAAACCAGTTTGCATAAGAGTATAGGCACCGATAACATAGCTAAGGACATGTCTGAGAGAGAGAAAAAAACATTCCTATTAATTTCTGTAAGGGTTTTCTCCAGGCACACTTCCCATGCTGTTTGGTCCTCCTCCCATGTTGCCCTGCGGCGCTCCACCAGTGCCCTGAGGCACACCACCATAGTTGTTTCCCTGCGGCACTCCACCATAGCTGTTGCCCTGCGGTGCTCCACCATAGCTGTTGCCCTGTGGTGCTCCACCATAGCTGTTTGCCTGTGGTGATCCACCATAGTTGCTGTTCCCCTGTGGTGCTCCACCATAGTTGCTGTTCCCCTGTGGTGCTCCACCATAGTTGCTGTTTGCCAGCCCCCCACTGTAGTTGCTGTTTGGTGGCCCCCCACTGTAGTTGCTTGGAGGCACCCCACCATAATTGTTGTTTGGAGGCACACCACCATAGTTGTTGCTTGGAGGCGCCCTGCCATAGTTGTTGCTTGGAGGCCCCCCGCCATAGTTGTTGCTTGGACTCATATTGGGAGTACTCATGTTAGGAGGAACTCCTCCCATGTTTGGAGGAACTCCACCCATGTTAGATTGAGGACCCATGTTGGGTGGGCTTGGAGGAGCACCGCTGGGAGGCATTCCAGCAGTATTAGTTCCAGCATTCTGTAGACCCTGGTTAGGCATAGGAGGTGGACCCCTCTGAAAATCACGATTCTGCATATTTTCCCTCCTCCTCTCAAAGTTCCGAGATCTATCGAAATTGCGAGGCCTGTCATTGCGCCTGTTTCTCTCATTTGCTCTAGCATTGTTCCTTATCCATTCTTCATGATACTTGGGATCGTATGGCACTGCTTGGCCATTAATGAAAGGCTCCCCTGCACCAAATTAGAAACAAAATGCAATTAATCATAAACAATTTATTATTTGCACTGAAAAAGAAATAGTTACCGACTAAACAAACAAAATGAACGAGACTGGTTCAAATGCAACTAATTTAATTCGTAACATTGCACTCAGTATAACAAGAATATCTTACCTCCATAATCTTTGTTCTTGACATCCAAGTACGAATCAGGAAGGACCCACCTTACTCTCGGCAATTCTGAAAAAAATTTGATGAAACATCAACAAAAGTCCAAACATAAAAGCAATGCACTAATATAAAGCAGAGTACCTTTAAGTTTATAAGAAATTTCCTCAGGTACAAGGGCGCCAAAAGCAAAATAACATCTAGTTGAAACTGAGTAGATCTTCATCCTTGCTTCTTCTTCACTGTCATTAAAATGCATAAACAAACATTTGTACTCCATCAAATTTAATGAGAGAAAGAAAATATTAAAATCTCCAGGCAGTGTGCATATTAGAACACCCAATTGCTATTATAAAGCTATGTCAGAACAGTTACTGCAATGGAGAATCCAACAACAAAGACCTCAAAATACATAGTCGCTAAGGAATTAGCAATCACGTAGTAAAATCAGATACGTTGGGTTAAAAAAAAACTAGCAAACAAACTTCAAAATAAATTCCACGGAATCAAAATAAGCATACAATACGAAACTCAATACATCATTTTTTTTCTCTTTAAGAGTTATTTAATACTGAGATCATAAAACCGAACCTTCCGACCACCGTGGCTAGGGTTTTGATGTAGCTATCGATGATCTCATCCCTCGTGGGTTCTCCCTCGGGCGGTTCCATGACGACAAGCCAGTGCTCGAAATCGCACCCATCCAGCAGTATCGTCTCCTTGGGCGGCCGGTTAGACCAGTTGGGATTGGGATCTCTGAGAGAGGACGACGTCGTGTTGGTCGCGAAGCAGCGCAATGTCATGGCCGGAGAAAGGCGTCCTCCAGCAGCTGAGATAGCTCCGACGAGTGGGCGGAGGCGGTGGATGAGAGAGAGAGAGGAGCGAGAAGGAGCCGAAGAGATGGAAACAGAAGTTGAGATGTAGCGAGAGAGGAAGGTGGCTAGGTTTAGCGCCCTGGGTAGAGAGCGATGGACGATTTGGGTCGCCATGGCTGATAGAGAGAGAGATGTAAACGAAGAGTTTATCTCTGTCAAAAACCCTAGAGAAGGGGATAGAGAGATTAAGGGTTTTGGGAGAGATAAGATATATAAAAGGGATAGAGTCACTCAAATTACCCCTGGAGTTGTGAATAATGGTGTTATAAATATCTCACTTTGTACATCTAATTTTCTCAAACCTCAAGTAGCTTTTGGTCCTTCCGTCTTCCAATTTTTGTATTTTGATTTTTTATAATTATTTTTTACAATACGTATGTGTATTTTGTAGGTTTTTTTTTTTTTTTTCTATCTTACAATTATATATTATTATTATTTTGATAAGAGTTTATTATTTAAGTGGATAACATAAGATTTTCTCGTAGGTAATTTGTTTGGAGAAATAAGAATAGTCAATAATAGAAATGGTTTAGATAAAAGGGAAAACAAAAAAATGGATCAGTAAAGGAATGATTATTCGTGCCTAAATAACAGAAATATGGAATGAAAATTATAGCTTATTTAATCGTATAGTAAAATTTTTTATTTTATTATTTTAAAACTCATCATCTTTTTAATTAAAAATTAATAATTTTCTACTCTAACATTAAAAAATACTCAAACATGACATTTTCTTTTCCAAACATATGTAACATTCATATATTTGAGTACGAGAGTTGAGATTCGAGTTTTAGTAGTTATATTAAAATTCAAGTATTTTTCTCCACTGCTATCACACGAGAAAAAGAAATTTTCAGTGAGATAAGCATTCAGTGTAAACTCTCCATCAAATTTAAAAAACGCATAAATTTGACTTATTCACTAAATAATTTTTTAACATATGATTCCGCTACAAACATATTTTTTTTTCTAGAAAAATAAAAGTAATAATAATATTCTGTTAAAACTTCTACATTTCAACAATCTAAACATTCAGGTCCATTTCATTTCAATTGATTGTTTACATCCTTTCACAAGAGGGGAAAAAAAAAAAAATATATATATATATATATATCAGCATCCTTTTGACAAATTTATCAAAATATTGACAGAAGATTTCTTTTTGAGAAAAAGAAAATGATTTTATAATTATTAAAGGTTGAAAATTATTTTATTATATTGTTGCTTCTAATATATTGATTTTAATGTCCAAAATTGATCTTATTTGACAATGATTTTCTTCTATTTAATTTTTTTTTTCTATAAAATTGTGATTACCGTATTATTTAAATAATTTTTCATGGGACTATATTTTTCCTAATTAGCTTTTAATGATATTCAACATCATAGTATTTTTTTTAAGAATTATATAACTGGTAATAGATACTGGACTTTTCTTTGTTTTAATATTTTGTTATAAATTTAATTAACAATATAAGTATGGAGAGGGCCTGGAATTGTTTTAAAAAGCTAAAGTTACAATCACATTGATAATAAATTATTAGGTACACATAGTAGATCGTGAGGATTTTGCTCCGACAATATCGATGACTTCAAATTCTCGCACCCCTAATTATAGATTTTGATTATTTGTAATAAATATTAATTAGTTGTATTTAACATTTTCTATTGTTTAATATAAAAACTAATATGGATAAAATTAAACTTTTCAATAATAATCAATTAAATTGCCATATATTATATAGGTTTAATAGGTATTTTATCAGATAAATTGTATTTTTTTAATAATAAATGTTAAAAATATTAACTAATTTATTATTATATTTATCACATTATTATTTGAGTTATTTATATTTAATTATAATTATTTTTTTAAAATTTATTTATTTATATTTAAATTATAATAATATATTAATTAATAAAATAATAATATATATTTATATTATAAATATAATAGTAGGTTAAATAGCTCTTGTAGCATCGCTTTTTTTTTTTCAATATATAATATGTGTTCAAACAAAAAATATCACTTTCACTGATATAGCGAAGAGTTGTATTTTTTTATTATCATTACATATACTTAAACTATATTAAATTTTATAAACTAATACTCAAACTTTTTCTTTTTTCTTTTTTTACATTCAAACTTAGCTAAATATATCATTGTTAATCCTTTTAATCAATTTTATACATTTTCACCGTTAAATGTACATATTTTTTTTGTTTTTTTTGGTAACTCCGTTAAATGTACACATTTTTTCTCTCTATTAATTAAAATTTTTATTTACTACTATAAGTGATAAATTACCGATTAATTTACATTTTAAAAGTGTAAATTAAAGAGTTCAAAAATTTTATTTAAATTTTAATATTAAAACATAAAATAAAAAATTTTCATTGTTTTTTTTTTTGGTAAATAAAAATCTCTTCATTGTTTAAACAAGAAGAGAAAAGTCATAACTACATTTTGTTCTTTGTATGAAAAAAAAAAAAAAAAAAAAAAGGTAATTATGGCGATTTTTTAAACGCGTGCCCAAAGAAAATCCTATTTATTTAACATAATAAAAGATATGCGCCGCTCTGATTAACGACCACTTCATTCAGGGAAGGTCAGAGCGAGATGGGAAAGGGAAAGCGTAAGATTCCCATCGAATTGATAGAAAACAAACAGTATCGGATGGTGAGTTTCTCAAAGCGGCGCAAGGGTTTGATGAAGAAAGCGGAGGAATTCAACTCGATCACCGGCTCCGCCATCGCCGTTATCGTACTTTCTCAGGCAGATCGACCCTACGTCTACGGCTCTCCCTCTTTTGATTCTCTCATCCATCGCTTTCAGCAAACCCACAACGTCGTTTCTTCTCCTGAAATCCTCGTCGGTCAGGATTCCACCCCCGCTTCCGATAGAGAAAACGCCGCCGTTTATGCGATCGACGCTCACAGCCGCACTGCCACCGCTGTTGTTCGTGATGTGGTCGTCGATCAGGGTCAGGGTTCCAACCACGTGGCTGCCGCGGAACCATGGCGCGCTTGGGTGGATGACAAGCTCAGTGCTTGTCGAAGCATTGAGGATTTGGTGCTCTTGGAGCATTGCTTCTCTCATCTCAAAGACTCCGTAGATTCTCGAATTGTCGGCACCTATTTTAATTGAAAAAAATTGTAAACTTTCCGGTTTTGTAAGTTTAGGACTTTTGAGAGCGGGTTTATGTATAAATTCAGTAGGAAATTTTGATAGATCGGATCATATTGATATTTAAGATTGTTTTTGTTTGCTCGCATGCATGAGCATGAGCATGAGATTAATTCTGTTGTTTTCTGATAATTTTTAATCAAAGCCCTGATTTTTTTTTTTTTGTGGGTTTCTTCCAGTTTCTGATAATTTTGTTTTCTAACATCATTGTTTGTCCTTCTCAATTGGAACTGACAATTAATAGAATTTTTTTTATTATTAATGTTTACTTTTTTATTAAAAGAAAACTAAAAACCTATCTTGCAAATAATCCAGTAGTCAACTGAATTACAGGTTCAATGTTCAACTGAATCACAAAAATTCATTTATAGTTGAGTATAAAATAATGGATTGTTTAAAAACAAACTTAGAAAAAAAAGAGATTTCAAATTCAAAGTGATCATAAATGTGCATCAAGGGCTGGGAACCAATAAGTAATAATTGCAATATTATTTGTACAATGATCCCTAATCCAACCAATCACATATATAGAAGTAATTGGTACCTTAAAGATCAGCATATAAAGAAACTCTATATGAAGAGGTAACTTCTAACATTTTTTTCCAACCAAACTGCTGAGTTGTGTGAAGGTAGAGTGGGGCAGATGGTGAGGCAACCAACACCAACCCTCAACAGTCAATATTCAGCTCACCTGAAAATAAAAACTTCCTGAAAGCAAACTCTTTCTTTCTTTCTTTCTTTTGGTTTTCTTCAATCTATCTTTTAACTCCCTAAAACCAACCCAGCCAGAAGTACTATTTTTCCAGCAAGAAAGTGGAAACCAAAACCAAGTCAAGCCAATGACCTAAACTGTCTAGCCCCATGCGTTCCAAATTCAAAGCTGGCTTCTTTTTAGCTTTAACTTGTAAAGATAACGCATAAGTTTGTTGTGTTTGCTCATCTTCTCTCTTTTCTTAACATATCCCACATACTATGATCCGTCTTCCACTTTGAATCTGTCTTTTTTTCTTTTTCTTTTTTCTCAAAGGAGTTGCCAATGGAGCTACCAATTTCTGGTGGCCGAAGAATCCCATATACAATAGAAACCAAAAATTTGTCCTACAAACTAGGTACCCAGTTTGATGAAATGAACTGGGTATGCTGTGGTTGGACTCAAAAGGGAGCTCATAAAAAATTCATCTTGAAGGATATAAACTGTGAAGCAAGGCCATGGGAGATCACTGCTATTGCAGGTCCAAGTGGGGCCGGAAAAACAACACTGCTAGAAATCCTTGCCGCAAAGATTTCACCAAGAAAAGTTTCAGGTCAAGTTCTTGTCAATAACCGGACTTTGGACACCACTCGCTTCAAGAAAATATCAGGATATGTCACCCAAGTTGATGCTCTATTTCCATTACTTACAGTCCAAGAAACACTTCTGTATAGTGCTCTGCTGAGGCGGCGAGGGGGGCGGAAGGAAGCTGCCAGCAGAGTGAGAGAGCTAATAAAGGAGCTTGGACTTGAACATGTTGCAGGCTCGAGAGTTGGTGGAGGATCCAACCATG
Source organism: Ochetophila trinervis (assembly GCA_003254975.1). Taxonomy (NCBI): domain Eukaryota; kingdom Viridiplantae; phylum Streptophyta; class Magnoliopsida; order Rosales; family Rhamnaceae; genus Ochetophila; species Ochetophila trinervis. Next base: position 71,652 of record QANX01005307.1, on the reverse strand, counting down.
GCATATCTGGTGGGGAAAGAAGAAGAGTTTCGATTGGAGTCGATTTGGTTCATGACCCCGATGTGATTTTGATTGACGAACCAACTTCAGGATTGGATTCTGCTTCAGCACTCCATGTAGTCTCACTGCTCAAAACAATGGCTGATAATCAAGGTAAGACCATTGTTTTAACTATCCACCAACCTGGTTTTCGAATCCTCGACATGTTCGATCGAATTGTTCTGCTTTCAAATGGAAATGTAGCACATAATGGGTCACTGAGTGATCTTGAAGAAAGGCTCAGGTTTGCTGGTCATACCATTCCTAAGCATGTCAATGTGCTTGAATTCTCCATTGATGTGGTTCAAAGCTTAGTTTTTCAGAACTCAGAAACTTTTGCTAGCCATTTCTTCCTCAAGGGAAGCAATAGGGGAAGAAATAGAAATGAAGTTTCTGCGAGATCACTAGCATTGACTGAAAACATAGAAGAAAAGTTTCCCTCCTACCCAAATTCACGAGTCAATGAGGTTATGATACTAGGACAGAGATTCTGCAGCAACATTTTCAGAACCAAACAACTTTTTGCCACAAGAGTCATACAGGCCTTAGTGGCTGGATTGCTATTGGGGACCATATTCTTGAATGCTGGAAGTGAAAAAAAAAAATTTGCCTTGCAAACCCAGACCGGGTTTTTCGCATTCAGCCTCACTTTCTTGCTATCCTCCACAACAGAAGGCCTACCAATTTTCTTACAGGAGAGAAGAATTCTAGTAAGTGAGACGGAAAGAGGAGCATATAGGGTTTCATCCTATGTTATAGCAAACGCCCTTGTGTTTCTTCCTTTCCTTTTGATGGTTTGCCTTCTCTACACCACACCAGTGTACTGGCTGGTAGGATTAAGGAAGGACATTGATGGTTTCCTTTACTTTTCTCTAGTGGTTTGGATGGTTCTTTTGGTGTCTAATTCTTTTGTAGCATGTTTCAGTGCTCTGGTGCCAAACTTCATCATGGGGACATCTGTTATTTCAGGGTTAATGGGATCTTTCTTTCTCTTTTCGGGCTACTTCATATCGAAGAAAAGCATACCCAGTTACTGGACTTTTATGCACTATTTGAGTCTGTTCAAATACCCATTTGAGTGTTTCTTGATAAATGAGTATGGAGGAGAGCAAGGGAAGAGAAAGTGCATAGAAGAAACAAACAGCAAAGTTTGCAGTCTATATGGGTTTGGGTTTTTAAGACAGCAGGGTCTGAAAGAGTCCCAAAAATGGAGCAATTTAGCTGTAATGTTTAGTTTCATCATTGGTTATAGAGTGCTCTGCTTTCTGATTTTGTGGTACAGATGTTATAGAACCAGAAAGTAGCTAGATAAAAGATTCTACTCTGGGAATATACATTTTTTTAAATGCTTATTTCATTCGTTTGCTGAATTATGTTCAGGATGATTAAACTAATGTACCATCATACATAATATGATTATTCTTTTTTTTTTAAATGAAAAGAAACCTAACAAGCTAGCCATTTCTCTAAAAAAAATAAAANCATAATATGATTATTCTTTTTTTTTTAAATGAAAAGAAACCTAACAAGCTAGCCATTTCTCTAAAAACAATTAAAAATATGCATATGACAGCTGAGATGGATTACAAATGCTAGTATGTTATAGACAATAAAATCAAAATCATGAACCAACAATGAAAAGAACAAATGGAAGAAAGGATATATTTCATCTTCTCTGAAATACTTCTCACTTTTGCAATGATGATATTTCTAATGCACTGTAAAACCTTAATAGATAGAACATAACAATTTCCTGGAAAAAAAAAATTTACATACACAAACCAATAGAATACAGAGCACTCATTCCACAAAAATTCTCTGCCTTTGATTGATCCTTTTTTACGACCAATATAATACTGCCCTTTTATAACAAAGTCAAGTGAATTCAGGAAAAAAATCTAATTGATTTTTGTATAAAAATACATACCAAATGTGGTCCTACAAGAAGGAATTACACAAGGACAAGGTGTTGCTTTTTTAGCATTTTAGGAAGCACCATTTTAACTTTTTGAAGCAAAACTCTAATGACTTTTGTCCTTCCCCTCTTACCTCAAAAGAAGAAAAATGAAAATAAAGAGCAAAAAATAAAGGAATTTTTTTTAAAATGCTAACCAAACAAGACAGAATAGATTTTTCATTCAACTCAACTGCTCCTGTCATATACAGAATTGAAGGTCATGGTAGCAAATGAAGTGCTAGTGTTTTCTGATGAAGAAGATGAATTAACTAGCTTCCCTGAGCCTCCTGATAATGTCTCAAATGTATCTTTTCTTTCGACTTTTTCTTTGCTGCTTCTGATATCTTTCATATCCATGAACTCCGAAAACAATCCTGGTTTTGATATAACGATGTCATTTATATCTATTTCACCTGTTAGCATCTCAACAACAGCAGACATAGCTGGTCGGAGCTTTGGCATGTCTTGGGTGCAGAGAAGACCAATCTTAAGAAACCTGCATGCCTCCGTGATATTGACATCTCCATCTAATGATGTATCTACCAACTCTTCTAGCTCTCCCTTCTCATATAGATTCCATGCCTGCAGTAGGAAAGTCTCTTTTATGAGCCTCTCAAGATAACAAGATTCTACTACAACTTCTGGACAATTAAAGTAACAAGATGATGATAACTGGCTGATAAAAATCTGGAATCTAATATCAATGAAGATTTTTATCTTGTCCTAGCTATTGTCTGTGAACAAAGGTTACGGTGTTATAGCGGTATCCAAAAACTTCAAAAATTAAGGTTATGGGGTTTAGTTGGCAATTTTTATGAAATGGCTTTCTAGTTTTATTCAAAATCATTTATCAAAATAGCAACAAAAACATGTTTAGTTTACAAGTAAATATAAAATTAGAATATACTAAAGCATCAAACCAAAAAAACGTTTTATTTTAATTCACTGACAAATATAATAGGAAAGAACAACTAATGAAGTTAGCATGCAACATTAAATATGATGTCCATCCTCAAGGGAAACAGCAGGTTTAAGCTTGCTTAAGAAATTCATAGGTCAGTTCATGAAGGAGGTTACCCATCACATGAGCATTAAGTAAAAATTATTTCATCAACAGCAATAAGGGAAGATTTATATAAATCCAAAGGACTTTTACTTGTCAGCAAAGACATTGTTTCAAGAGAATATACAAAAAATCATAAAAGTCCATACCCTTTCAAGAAGATATTGCTCTTTGGGCGGTAACCGCTTGTTTGTATTGGGCCTCCCACTAACAATTTCCAAGAGCAAAACACCAAAACTATAAATATCTGCTTTCCTAGTCACCTGACCTCGTATGGCATATTCAGGTGCCAGGTAACCTCTGTATAAACCAAAAAAGGATTTGCAGATATATTAACACAATTAGTAAATTGATATACAATAGATAGGAAAAAGTAAAATTAAAGATAAGATTGACAGCATACTATAAACCAGCATGTGAAGCATTCAGATCCTAAGCTAAATCCCTATGAAAGGTTATTTTTCTGACATTAATCATTTTTAAAACATTTTCCAAATAAATCCATTGCTAAACCAAAATTTAAAAGTCATTCAATGATCAGTTCAAATATACATGGTAATGTAAAAACATTCCAAAAATAAAGTTTGGTAGCAGATGTACACTGAGTGTACTGGAGATGAAGCACAATTACTAAATATATAGGCAGAGGAGTAAAGGGTCATAAATATTCTGGGATTCTCTATCATAAATTTTCTTCTTGTTTTAATTATGTTTCTACAACCCATTAAGTGACCTAAACACCATTAGTCCCATTACTAAATATCCAATTTCAATACACAGTTGAAGAAAGTAAAACTAGAAATACGAACTTACGCTGTTCCAGCAACCCGAGTACTAATATGGGTCTGGTTGGGTGGAATAAGCTTTGCAAGACCAAAGTCTGAAATTTTGGGCGTAAGTTCTTTATCAAGGAGGATATTGCTAGCTTTAATGTCTCTATGAATTATATGTGGCTGGACATCCTCATGAAGGAAAGCAAGCCCACGCGCCACTCCGATGCAAATTTTAGACCGGGCATTCCAACCGAATTGGATGCTACTGTGACCTCTACCTAAATGTACAGAGGAAGATGAGTCATTATCTGAATAGTATTGAAGCCAAATCAAGAATTAATAATAACTGAATTACCAAGAAAAGTTTGTGCAAGGCTATTATTCTCAAGATAGCCATAGACCAAAATCCTTTGATTTTCTTCCACACAACAGCCATGTAGCTTAACCAAGTTATCATGCTCTATATTTGCAATCACATTGATTTCAGTCAAAAATTCCTGTACTCCTTGCCTTGAATCAGCTGACAATACTTTTATAGCAGCAACTGATCCATCCTTGAAAACTCCCTGTCCAATCATTTTTTTTGGTGGGCCCAGCATCAACAATTGGAAGCAAAAGTCAAAAAAGAGTTTTTGAGCATTAGTAAGGCATTTTTCTGCATAGCTTTTGCTTTTTCTTCTGCTTCTCTAGAAGTGCTTCCTGAAGAAGCCATTTTTTATTGGCTTTGATTAAAAGCTCTTCTAGTGGCCTGAAGCACTTCTAGAAAATTGTACAAACAATCCCAGAAGCTATGCCAAACAGGGCCTAAGTATAAAAACCAAAATTTCTAAGTGTAAGCACAATTACCTTGTAGACGGAACCAAAACCTCCCTGACCAAGTTTATTTACTATACTGAAACCTTGAGTAGCAGTAAACAATTCCTTATAAGTGTACAGTCTAAAATTCTGAATGCCTGAAAGCGCTGTACCATAAAAACATTTTAGAAATGTTTAAGATATAAAGAAATTACATAAATTAGACATTTACTAGATGAGTAATCCCTACAAGTTAAACCAACTTAAAGAGGATGTCCATTGAACAACCTAAAAACAACTAGAATTTTCCTCCATGTTAAAATCAAGGGTACATAATGTGAAAAATAAATAATGCTAATATATTATATAGTCCTCTCATTCAACCTAGAAAGTTTAAAGACAACGGCCATAAATGGTGGTACATACCCTATAAGACAGCACAATCTGGCTTCCAAGACAGAGAACAATCTATATATGATTAAAATGTAAATCCATTATGCACTGCCATATGGCCAAGGAGAGAGGTTCAGAAAAGAAAAACAAAACTTTATCGGAAGCACTACTTTATTGATAAAAATAAAGCATTACATAATATTAATGACGATGAAGAATCCTCAAAAACAGTTAGAAAACTAATCTAAAATTTTGCATTATATGCTTCCTATTCACCAAAATCAAATAAATTGGAATATACTCTTTTGAAGTGGTTGCCCACTTAGAAGGCCGAAACTTGTTATGATCCATAAAATTCTTGCATCTTGACTCTTATTTTCAAAATCCATATAATTTCTTTCTGTAAGTAGAAAATTGATATAATAGGGTTTGAATAGCTGAAGATTCAAGCTCAGATATGCAAAGTAATGCAATAGAAAAAGAGACAGATATAACCAAAATGCTCCTTCCAAGACTAGGAAATCTATGCCATTTCTTAGCAAAGTCTTTTTTTTTTTTTCCTTCCCCCCCATTTTATCACTGTAGAAAACAGCAATTTACAATTGGCACACAGACTACATAACTAATGGTGGAACAGATAATATTTGGTTACATCAAAACTGTGCGTCTATGGATCCTTTCCTCAGTTTTTATTTTCTTTCTCTTTTTTTGCTAAACAATCATTTCTTCATAGTTAAATCTTAATTATTCAAAGGCATGGCAGGAAATAGCTGTTCATATTCGTACCTTGATCTATTTCACTTGAACGTTGAGCTGAGGAAGATTCCTTTTTACTGAACAAGAAAGAGAAACAATTCATCACTGGCATCTGATGTTGATCGGAATTACCAATCAATCAAACTGCAGCCCTGTCAAAGAAAAATGTATTATCATGTAATTGAAACTGCATTCCTCTGTTAGGAGGAAAACCTAAATGGAGTACATTCACGTAATACATCAGGCGAGAGAATATAATATGAGACTTTGCTGAACCTAGATTACACATCTCTAAGAAGTCTCCGGTGGGTTCTTAATGTTGACAAACAAAAGCCTCTATATATGTAGACATTCTAGAGCTAAATACTTAAAGAGGCACTAGAAGCTAAAGTTTACAGGCATACATTATAGTCACAAGTTCAAGCAGTGAGGAGGAAAAATCAAGTAAAAGAAATAAGAGTTATGCAAAAAGAGAGGGAACAATCAGCTCAAATGGTAATGGAAGCTTGGATATGATTAACGAGGGGCAGGTGGACTGATTAAGGAGATTGAGGGATTAATAGATTGCTATTTATCTTAATAAAGAGAACAATCTAAATATTGTAATGTAATTTTTCTTTCTGTAAATTATTAATTATCAAATTGCAATTATTTAGCAGAGGAAAAAGAAAATTAATGATATCCAAAAACATAATTAAAAACACACGTAATTCCATATAAAGTGCTGACAACTGAATCTGATAAAAAATGGAGCAAAGAGTTCAGAACTGACAAATCAATCAAGTAGGCACTGAAAGTTAAAATTCTTAATTGTTAATCTATAAATACTGAATGTGCTTTTCCTTAATTACATCAAAGCTTGGAATTTCCCTTTACACGCAGCAGAAAGCTAAGACCAACACATAAATACATACATATGTGCATAATCATAACATAATTAGTAACAAAAGTTCATGTGTACCCAAAAAACAAAATAGCTTAAAAAAAAAGAAAAAAGAAACTCCATATTAAAGAACTGGAAGAAGATCAAATTTCAACATTTCTCAACCACTGAGATTTTAAAAAACCTTTTTTCTCTTACATTTCCTCAGCAACCAAACTGAAAGTAAACGTCAATCCAGACAGAATACATGGAAGAAACCCAGTAGTCAGGACTCATAAAGAAGATCACCTGTTTTTTTGTACTGCTTTTAGGAACGATAAAGAGCCTCATAGAGAGAGCGACAGTGAGAGCGAGAGAAGAAGAGGTCGTTGGGTGTTGTACAGATAGGACTTTTCATTTCTTGTCTTTTTTGAGATTCAGGAAAGACTTTTATATGTCCCGATGTTTGATTCAGCATGCCAATTGCCAATTGCCAAACCATTTATTATGGGTCAATCTGCCATCTACAGTATAACCTTGGTAAAATTATTATCTATAAAATAAATANTTCTTTTCTTATTCATGAATTAAAATAAAACTAATTTTTAATTTAAAAATTATTGGAAGGGATCCTGATTAAATTTTTAGTGATATATAATGGTAAAAATTACTCAACTTTTTTTCTTAAGAATTGAAAGAAGGATTCATTCACTTTATTACCTTTTAATTTCAACATTGTGCAATTTAGATCATTTATTTTGGATCACCACGATAAGCTCTTAATTTTAAATTGTGTTAATTGCATCTCGGTGTCCTCTGTTTTCAAAACATTGCAATTTAAGTATTCAACTTTTCAACTCCTCAATTATTCAATTTGTTGCAATTCAAGATTCCAAATGTTTATACAATTTTATATGTAAAATTGAATAATCTTACGGGTTGAAATTTTCTGTATGTTTGGGCAACAAAGAACGAAGGTCTTATTATCCTATGTTAGTTTGGAAGCTCTTTTAAACAAATGTAATTATGGTCTTATTTAGTATAATTTTTGAAAAATCAAAAATAGTTTTTAAAGTTTAAAAGTTATTTTTAAAAGTGTTTGAATAATTTTTTAAAAATATTTTTGGCTTTCAAAATTTATTTTAACCAAAAGTCAATGGAAATTTATTTTTTAAATAAATATAAAAAAAAAAAAAAAAAACTATATTAAACATAACTTATATATTCCAATTCGCTTATATAAAACTTTGAGAACTTACTTCAGCTATTGCTCCAGGTTCTTAATTCTGTATTGGCCAAATCCGGAATGTTCTTTATTCCATCTTCTCAAAACCTTAGGGGTATAGTTGGGTCTTCTAATACTTTTATGTGCCTCCATAACTCTGGTCGTTAGCCAATTGTGTGGTTTACCAATTTTTTTTTAAGTTGTCCCTATCAACTGTGTAGTCCCAGAAAATTGTAGTCCTCCATATTCACACACATATATATATAGCCCCAATAAATTATGTTTTAGAATATAATAAAAAATTGGACTACTTTTTGTTGGTGAATAAAAATTGGTCTACTTTGAACCTAGAAGAATTGTTATTTTTTCATAAACCATTTTTTTAACATTACTGTTATTAACACCAGCCATTATTAATTATACCATCGAATATTTGCATTTTTTTACATTCCAAATAAACCAAAATAATATGACAATATTACAAACTAGCTAGAAACTGGTACAGGTAGATTTGTATTAACTTGAAAGGAAACTTGTCCAAATCAAAACAGGTTTAAATAAGGGAAAAAAAAAAATTAAAAACATCAACGTACCATCAACATAGCAACTTTTTCCCCGTCCAATTACTTTTGTGATCGAATCGGATGTGGGTAAGCAGATAAAATTAAAATTACGAATTTCAATTGAAAAAAAAAAATTGAAATGTAGGCCTAAATTGAAATCAAAATGAAAATTGAGTTATTCATTGAAAACAAAATTTAAATTTGAGGTGAACTAGAGGGCCACAAATATAGTTAACTCAAGATTATATTTAGTCACCTTTAAAATATTTTTTCTTTCTTTCAAAAATTACTATTCTAAAATAAAGAGAATTTTCTTTTTATACAGGCTTTGTTGATTTAAGACACGAAGGCATTTTTCAATAGTTGTACTATTGGACCAACTTTACAAATATATATATATTATAAAACTTTAAAAGTGATTTTTTTAGTCAAAAACTTGTAAGCGTGTTATTCCCATTGCAAATGAGTGTTTTAGTGAAAACTTAGCTCTATATTATGTCTTCAGAAATATAATGGATTGAGATGCTTCGTTCAGGTAAAAGAGTCTGGAAAAAATAATTCAAATATGTTTTTTTTTTTTTCAAAATAATTTTAGTTGAAAAATTCAAATTCACAACCATTGTGGCAGAAAAAACCATTGGACTATCCTAGAAAGGACAAATATATGGTTTCTAACACAAGGAGATCTCATTGGTCGGGTATAACATTTGAACCTTATCCATGGGTCAAGAAAAGTATCTACGTACAAAATGAGAAGTATAGAATTAAAGTAAAAAATCACAAAGAACTTTTAAGTGAAAGAATACTGTTCTAAATCATATTTACAAAAGAGCATATTGTGTTTGCAAAACAAAGTTTTTAGAGTTACATCCAGAATATGATTAATGTTGAGCAATTGTATTCCTGAGGTCACGATCCCTTTGACGTGCAATTAATCCCCTAATTTATAACCCAAAAGAAAAAAACTAAAGACACCAGTATCCTAGATACTAATCCTCATGTAAGAAGACCTATAACATGCTTTTCTATTAGTATTAACTCAATTGAAAAAAGTAATGAAAATGGAAAAAACAAAACAAGAAATTTAAGCCCATCTATACATGTTAAAAGTTTGATAGTGGATTAACGTGTGGAAAGCAGAGTTGACTAAATTTGTGTTTATATATATATATATATATATATATATATACATGTAAGTGGAAACCCAAGCTTCCTTCTAATTATTATTATTGTTATTATTATTATTATTATTATAATTAGCTTAGGGATATGCAAGCTCATTAGAGCTCAAAAATCTAAAAATATATATTAGATCTAATTTATTAGGAACTATGGATAATATTGTAACATTAATTTCCAATTGGATTTTTAGTTTCAAGTTCATTAATTAAAGTAGCATCCATATGATTTATCACATCACTATATTAAAAAATAGTTTCAGAACTAAAATCTTATATTAATATATATATATATATATATATATACCATCTAGTTCATGATATGAAAAAATCGATAAATAAGTTTAATCATTTAGAATCGATGTATTATAAACATTACATATGTTAAATAATTAAATTAATGTATTTTAATTTAAAAAATTAAAGATATGTTCACTTTAGTAACATTGTATATATGTGTGTGTGTGTGGCCTGACATATTTTGAATTAATATTAATTCGTTGTTGAAAGGGATCCCCCGTAAGGTCTCTTCTAAAGCTCACAGATATTCTCTTGCCTTTTCCGCTTGAAAACATGAAACATATCTATTTCTATAATGGGAGGAAAACATTTATCCAATAACACGAGGAAAACATTTGTCCACAAGATAATTAAGAATAGAGACGATATTGCAGCAAAAATTTCCTTGATAACATATAATATTTCTTATATTTTATTGCTGCAGATAAGTTGAAGATCATTGGATATTATTATTCTTAATTTACTTATATATTTTATCTGAATTGTGTCCCTTTGATTTTTCTTAAATGTTTTATCTGAATTGCCCCTTGATATGATGATAAGTCTGGTTTACGTGTATATTATATACAGTCATTTATTCAATTGTTTTTCTGGTTGATTTAGAGAGGGATTATGGGGAAAAAAAGTGAAAGGGTCTTCTCTCCGATACCGAGACGATGACAAAAAGGTATTAGGGAATAGTATACATAATTTTTATTTAAAATTTTGAATAATATTTTTAAAATTTTTATTGGTATTTATAATTATTATTATAATTTTGATTTGAATTTTTTTTCAATAACATTTAAACAAGAATATAATAATAATTGTACGTGACAACATGAAAATCTATTATCAGAATTTTAAAAAATAATATATTTCATTTAAGCTAAATATCAAAAGCTGTATTTGAAATTAATCATAATTTATAGATAGAATTTTAATTCTTCATACTTCAATAACTTATTTTAATTTATAATTGATTACTAATGTCAAATGTGTATATATATGTATATATTCTTAATTATATTGGAACTAACAAATATTGAGCTGAAAGATTAGGATGTGGAAATATTATGCATATGTTAATTTAGAGTGTTAAAATTAGTTGGCAGGCTCAATAAAATATTTCTGGTGCCAGAATTTAGTGCTCAACAGAGGCTACTTTTTCCAGAGTTGGCATTGTAATTAAAAAAAAAAAAAATTCCTCAAGAGGGACACCAACTTAATTGGCTAAGCTACAAATTGGCACAAGAAAGTAATCTTTGATGGTGAAGTGGACAAAAATGAGTTTTCCTTTTTCAAAGGGCATTTGGGGGTCATAATATAGAATTGGTACAATGGTCTTTTAAAAAGGTGATGATCATAACAACAGTACTTGGTACTTTTTGACCTAGCTTGCTAGGTCATATCACCAATATTAGATATTAGATTTTATTTGTTTTTATTTTTATTTCTAGCTGAGAACATATCTCTATAAGATTTTGAGCATGCTAGGCAAAAGTTTAATGGTTGGTCTGCTAACTCTCTTTGGTTGCTGATGGAAGGTAACCAAAAAATTAAAGGAAAAAACAATCATGTATGTATTTTTCCCCTTAATTTTTATTAAACTATGGAGTTCCAAAGCAGAACATTTCATCCAACTAGTAATATATACCAATACTTTGTTTAATTTTTTAAGTTTAATTATTAGGTTATTAATTAGCTGCACAAAAGTGTAAGAAGTATTTCACCAAAAAAAAAAAGTGTAAGAAGTAGACACTAATGGAAAACTACCAAAGAAAGTCAGATTCATGCCTTTGGTCTCCACTTATCAATTGAATTAATGGAAATTCATACCAAAATATTCATTTTTATTTTATTTTATAAAATGTATATTCTAAAATATCAAATACAACTCCAAAGACGTTTTATTTGGTTGATCAGTTTCTCCAAATAAGTCATGAACTACTGCTTCAGGACATCTTAATAAGGGTTAATTTTATAAACATTTTTTTATTTTCATATAACGTTAAACACACTTTTTAAATTTCAAACATACTCTCTAAATTAACAATAAGAGAGTAAAAATATAAATTGGCAGATGAGTTGCATTTGATAGTAATTATGAGCAGATTGTGATGTAAAATGTATTACTAAATAATGGTTGAACATGTTGCATTGAGCATGGCTAAGTATAATGGCTAGCATATCCATTTATACTTCTGTTGGTTTGAGCAGGCTGTATAAAATGAATACAATCTCAGCATTTTGAAAACGGAAAAAAAAAAGAACATAATTTTTTTAATAAATTATAAAGAGAAAAACATTGATAATGTTACATTTAAATAGTATTTTATAGTCATTAACCACTCATTGTTTATTTTTTTAGTTTATTTTTTATACGTTTTATTCAAACCGTAATGAAAAGTGTTTAAAATTTGTAAGTTAGTCATTAAAGATATTTTGGATATTATACAAATTTAAAGTGGTTTTATGATAAAAAAAAAAGGCTGTATTTATAAAATTTTGTATAAGTTATAAAACTTGCCATCTTATTAGAATAGAATTAAAAAGTTAAATTTTGAGATTTTTAACATTGTTCTTGTCGGTATACTAAAAGCTATATACCATATGAATTTATAAACACAAATTTATTCATAATCAAGAACAATTTTTTTTTAAATAATTATAAATAACAATTTTAAAGTATATAGCTAGGCGAACTTAGAATTCTTTCGTTCAGATAACAAATTGTACTTGGACAAATTGGAACCACAATATCCTGGTCCTCGTGTATATAGGTTGCGCTAGTATTTTAGATAGGAAAACACGATTTATTATTATTATTATTTTGATAACTATGGAAAACTCGATTTGATTAGACCAAATCATAGACATCTTGGTGTCCATGTTATTTATTTTGGGGGTATTTATATCTCATGTACTTAAACTATGTCAGATGTAATAAATAGATATTTAATTTTTTTTTTGACAAATTAGTACCCAAACTAATAAAAATGTAGCGCCGTTAATACCCAAGCAATAAGCTGTCTAAATTTTTTCAATATCAGCACGTGAAAATCATATGCAGAAATAAATACTGTAATTTTAAACCCCAATACACTCCCAGATTGCCATGCTTATTCCATTTTCGATCAAATTTTAAAAAACAAAAACTTATGAAATCAAAATAACTAATATAAAATTAATGCAGCGAAGAGTTTTTAAAATATTGGTTATTTGTTAAATTTTTAATAGTTTCAAATATATATCAATTTTTTAAAATTGAAACAGAAAATAAATTTTATAAATATTATGATTTTTTATGGGTATTTTGTTTTTGTTTTTTGTTTTCTTTTTGGTGAATTTATTTTGTTTTTGACTTGCTATATTAGAAAACAATGTTTCTTCCTTATCCCATCCGAAATTGGCCACACACACAAACCAAAAGGAGAAAGAAGAAGAAGAAGAAGCAGACCAGACTTGCCTCACTGACATAAACACTTGAAGAACCAAAACCCATCCACCCACCAATTGTCTTTTTCCCTTTTGAATTACAAACACTTTCTCTCTCTTTCTCTCTCTAAAAATTCAATCCAATCCAATATTCTTCATCCATGGCTTCCATATATGCTCCAACCCTTCATAAGCTCGCAAACCCCAATTTCCCTCTCAAAAGACCTGCGCTTGTTTTAAACACAAACAAATATTTAATTTACAACCCAATATATATATATATATGTATATATATATATATATTTTCGTTTCCTTAAGCAATACCTTCAAAATAAAGAGAAGACGTTCTTAGTCGTCGACATCAGGGAAATGCAGACACCAACAATCCCAATCCCAATCCCAATCAGGCTTGTCTAGCGGTGGCTGAGGGACGTCAGAATCGAAAACAGCGTTGGGACCGTCGTGGGAGCACTTGAGGTCGGAATTGAAGCATTTGATGACTGTTTTGATGATGTCAACGAATGCGGTGTCCCATCGCCAGTGCCAGCAGACGGAGTCGGAAAGAGAAGGAGAGGAGGAGTTGTGGCATCGACATGAAGCTAAATCAGGAACTCTAGAGAGAGAGGATTGGGAGTGAGACGAAGAAATTTAGACATCAATTTGGGATGTTTGGGGGTGTTAAATTACAGTATTTACCTCGGCACATAATTTTCATGTGCTAATAAGGAAAAAATTTGGACAGATTAGAGATTAGATATTAACGGCGCCATATTTTTATCAGTTTAAATATTAATTTATAAAAAAAAAATTTAAATATCTATTTATTACACTTAATATAGTTTAGGTACTTTAAATGTAAATATTCCCATTTATTTAGTTTTTAGAAAAAGTAGGTCCATGTTAATTGTCCCATTGAAATTGTGTTCCAAATAGTAGATTTACTGTATGGCTAAGAAATCCACACCTGTAAATAAAGGACCTAGAAAAAATTATAGGAACCACCAAAAAGGACAAAACCACTATTATTAACCATGTACAATTATTTGACCGCTTTTAGAATAGCGGATCCTCTCGGCTACATGCTTTTGATTTAAATTTTTTGAGCTTGGGTGGGAAAACTATTTAATTCAATTAGTAAGATTATAATATTATAACCCAGTCATAGATTTAATTAGGTGAACTTTTTCACAATTCAATTTATTTGGCCGTTTGTGCATAATTTTAATATTTATTAATCAAATAACAACTTCATGAAAAATGTAAAATATAGCATAAAATGTAAACTAAAATTTTTGACCAAAAAAAAAAATGTAAACTAAAATCTGAAAGCTACATTTTTTTTAATTACACTTTTTTTAAAATTTTTTTGCTCTATGTTATAATTTATTATTGTTATTCATAAGCCTTTTGCTATCAGAACATTTTTTTGTTTGGATTCACCTAGTCCATTTCTTTATAATTTTCCTACTGAAAAATTATATTCCAACTTAAATATACCGTGTACATTAATGGTAATAAAGTCAGTTGTGGGAACGGCTTACTAGTATAAACTATTATTTTCTCCTAATACGAATTCTCAATTCTCCATCCCCAATATCATAAAAAAAAATAAAAAAAAATAAATAAAAGTAGATGAAAAAAATAAAGTTAATATATATTAGTAAAAAAAAATAGATAATATATATAATTTGGTGGAAATATGGGCCGAGCCACAGGTCCACTCAATTGGCGCTTCCATTTGGGTTTCGAGTTAAATGATAACGCCTCTGGGCCAGATTTTAGAGGGCCCAATTCAAGTATGACAACGTACAAGACTTGTACATTCCAAATCAGTACCCAAATCCAAATTTTCTGTAATTTTTCAATTCTTGTTCCTTACAAAATTGTCACATTTTTTTTTTAATTTCTGTTCATATTACAAAAAGAAACTAAAAGAAAATTTTATTAACTCTTTTTTTCTGTGATTTTTTGGTCCCCTATTCCACATTCTCTGTTAATTTATTGTTATTTTGATTAAATTAATTAAGTTGTATTTAAAAAATATATATTATATGTATAAGTACATGCTACGAGTTTAATTTTTTTTTTATATAATTTTTGTTAAATATTAAATGTATATTTACATTTGATAGAATAGTTTTTTTTTGGTGAATCATTTTATAGAATAGTTGATCCGTACACACTTGTGTAAAGATCATACAACCCACATGTACACTGACCATGTTAATATGAAAATATCACATTTTTTGCTCTAAAAAATAACTAATTAATAACGTACGTGAATATCCAACCTAGTCAATAAAATTAATTTAATTTGGAAAATTCGAAATAGCAAATCGATTTTATAATTATTGGACCGTTTATCGAAGATAAATGCTATATAAGTAAACGAAGTCTCGAGTGTCAAAATTCGATCACATTTCGCTTTCTAAAGAATTTTTCTCAAATATCCTGCAAAAAAGTATTTTTTCTCAAATATGTCATTTTCAAGACAAAATTAATAGGCAAGCAAGACATTTAATTGTACAATCCACATAATTATTATGCTAACGAACATAATTAATGAGCCATTTTCGAGCTGACTGACTAGCTAGCTAGGAATAGGATGATCAATTATTAGTGAACTGAATTTGTTTTTGGCCCCACGTAGTAATAAGGTTAAGTTGAAAGCATAAATATATTTTAGAAAATAAATCACAGTACTCAATTCATTTCATTCATTGATGAAACCGAAAAAAATGTTAAAATAAAATAAAATAAACTATAAGAGGAACAAGGTTTCCCATTGATTCTTTCATCATATAATTATGTAGGCCAGGTAGCCCAGCTGGAAATTAATCGTCTGAAATTGATAAATGCATTTTCAATAGGCACCACAAAATTATCCCTCGATCTAGTACGTACTTCCATCTCTATCTTCTCATCGACAGTAATTGATTGTTTTTTTATCTTTTATTTGGACTTGTTAAAATAGAAATCTATATGAGAAATTGAACATATAACATTATCCGATTAAATTGCCTTACGAATACTATATATATATATGAGAAAAAGCTCATGCTAGCTGCACTGATTTTTATACATATATAATATATATATAGGTGTAGTTTTTGCCCTTAAATTATAACGAGAACTATACTTTTACTTTCCACTAAATATCCCTAATTAATACCTGTGCTAGCTTCCAAATCTTAATTAATTGACTGGCTAACCAATTTTGTTAGATAATCTATTTTAATAATTAACATCTCTGTATTTTTTTTTTTTCTTTAATGTGAGCAACATCTCTGTTCTAGAGAAAGCTAGCCATTTTGTAGGAAAAATAAAAATAAAATAGTTTTTTTTTTTTTTTTTCCTTACATATACTGATAACGGCAATGGTGATCATACTGATCAAAACTGACAAAGCCAAGAAAATCCACATTTTCCTTTTCTTGATCTTTGGCAGATCCTGCTTCTTTTAAGATAATATTCCTTAAAAGAAACTTTCTTTTTTTAAAAAAAAAATAAAAAATTATATATAGCTATATAGCCTATCTACTAACATTAATGATCATGTTCGGGAAAGGGTGTATACACACACATATTCATATAACAAAATCCCAACGAAAGGGTGTATACTCACACACACATATATATACATATATATATATATATATATTATATACTAGAGGTGGACACGGTCAAGTTTAGTTCAGTTTTTTATAAAAATTCAGTCTAAATTGTAGTTTGCGATTTAGTTTAATGACAAACAAAACTAAATCGTTGGAACTATTCAAACCAAACCAAACCAAGTCAAACCGTTCAAGAACAGTTTGGTGCGGTTTGCACTGCGACATTTAATTTTATAGTCCAAAATAAAAATTGTAAACATATCAAACATAAGAAGTAAAACATAAAGTTCATTAAACATAAATAGAAAAACATAAAATATATCAAATATCCCAAACATTCCAAACAAAATATTACATTTCATAATTTAAATATTGATAAAAAAAATCAAATACAACAATATATTAAAATTAAAAGTAAAACTATTAGTAATATCTATTAAATTAATAATATTAATAATAAAAAATATTAAATATATATATTAATAATAAAAAATATTAAATATATATTAATAATAAAAAATATTAAATATATATTAATAATAAAAAATATTA
>QANX01005307.1:5611-53297 GCA_003254975.1 Ochetophila trinervis | reverse complement strand
AAGTTTGTAGTGGGTCGTTTCTTGGATTATCAAATGGTTGATACCAAGACAGTAATCAGTCAAGTCCAACAGCTGCAGGTAATCATACAAGAAATCTATTATGAGGGGATGGTGATTAGTGAAGCTTTTCAAGTGGCATGTGTTATTGAGAAATTGCCTTCAGGTTGGAAAGACTTCAAGAATTACCTTAAGCATAAGCGAAAGGAGATAAGCATGGATGATCTGATTGTTAGACTTCGAATTGAGGAAGACAATAGACGATCAGAGAAGAGATCATCATCGGAGGCTTACGGTAAAGCTAATGTGGTGGAACATGGTCAAGGCTCCAAGTCCAAGAAATTTGCTGGAAAGAATTCCAAGCTAGGACCTAAGGGAGGGGTGTTTAAACATCCCAAATTTCAAGGGAAATGTTTCAATTGTGACAGGATAGGTCACAAATCGGCAGATTGCAGACTGCCGAAACGGAAAAATAAAATGGCACATGTGGTGGAGAAACTCACTAGAGAGGTCGATGATATCGACTTGAGTGCCGTAGTTTCTGAAGTGAATCTTGTTGGGTCAAACCCAAAGGAGTGGTGGATTGACACTGGTGCAACTCGCCACATATGCTCAGACAGAGGATTGTTCACTTCCTTCGAACCAACTGAAAGTGGGGAGAAGTTATTCATGGGAAATTCTGCAACGTCTGAAATAAAAGGTGAAGGGAAGGTGATTCTGAAGATGACCTCTGGGAAAGACCTGACTCTGAACAACGTGTTGTATGTACCAGATATACGGAAAAATCTGGTATCTGGATCGCTTCTAAGCAAGCATGGATTTCGCATGGTGTTTGAGTCTGATAAGGTCATATTGTCAAAATGTAATATGTTTGTGGGAAAGGGCTATGTAGCCAATGGGCTTTTCAAACTTAATGTAATGACTGTAAAGCCTAAAAATATGAATAAAGCTAGTACTTCTTCTGTTTACTTGCTTGAGTCTTCCAATTTGTGGCATGGTAGACTAGGACATGTTAATTATAATACTCTGAGGAGATTAATTAACTTAAATCATATTCCCACATTTCAAATTGACAATAAATACAAGTGTGAAACTTGCGTTGAGGCAAAGATGACGAGGTTATCATATCACACTATTGAAAGGAATACTGAACCTTTAGATATGATCCATAGTGACATATGTGATCTGAAATTTGCACCAACGAGAGGAGGCAATAAATATTTTATTACCTTTGTTGATGATAGCACGAAATATTGCTATGTCTATTTGCTAAAGGGCAAAGATGAAGCCTTAGGGAAATTTATACTCTATAAGGCTGAAGTTGAGAATCAACTTAATAAGAAAATTAAAGTAATTAGGAGTGATCGCGGTGGCGAATATGTAAATCCTTTTGGTGAATTTTGTGCTCAAAATGGGATTAGACATGAAGTCACTCCACCGTATTCACCACAGTCCAATGGTGTGGCTGAACGGAAAAATCGAACCCTCAAGGAAATGATGAATGCAATGCTGTTAAGTTCTGGGTTACCTCAGAACTTGTGGGGGGAAGCTATTTTATCAGCAAATTACCTTTTAAATAAGGTGCCCCGGAAGAAAGAGGTGAAAACACCTTATGAGCTTTGGCATGGAAGACAGCCCTCCTACAATTATTTACGAATGTGGGGGTGTCTAGCCAAAGTAGTTGTACCTATTCCAAAGAGAGTAAAGATAGGTCCAAAAACAGTTGATTGCATTTTTATTGGTTATGCACAAAATAGCAGTGCATATCGATTTCTTGTGTACAGATCTGAGATTTCAGATATACACAGAAATACAATAATGGAATCGAGAAATGCTACATTTTTCGAGCATAATTTTCCATACAAATCTGATGAGGGACCGAGTTCGTCAAAACGAACATTTGAAGATGTCTATGATGATAGTCCAGATAGTGATCATGGACAAGATGATGAGGTTGAAGTTAGACGTAGTAAGAGAATAAGAACAGAAAAAACTTTTGGTCCAGATTTTCTTACTTACATGCTCGAGAGCGAACCTCAAAGCTTTCAGGAAGCTATAAACTCTCCTGAATGTCCTTTATGGAAAGAGGCAATCAAAAGTGAAATAGATTCCATTTTGCAAAATCATACTTGGGAGTTAGTGGATCTACCTCCTGGTTGTAAACCTTTGGGTTACAAGTGGATTTTTAAGAGGAAGATGAAAGCAGATGGAACTATTGATAAATATAAGGCAAGGCTAGTAATAAAGGGTTACAAGCAAAAGGAAGGCCTTGATTATTTTGATACATATTCACCAGTGACGAGAATAAATTCCATAAGAATGGTGATTGCTATAACAGCCTTACGAAATTTAGAGATACATCATATGGATGTAAAAACGGCATTTCTATTGATACATATTCACCAGTGACGAGAATAAATTCCATAAGGATGATGATTGCTATAGCAGCCTTACGAAATTTAGAGATACATAAGATGGATGTAAAAATGGCATTTCTAAATGGGGATCTTGATGAGGAGATCTATATGGAGCAACCTGAGGGTTTTTCTGCTCCAGGACAAGAGAGAAAAGTCTGTAGACTGGTGAAATCTCTGTATGGTCTAAAACAAGCTCCAAAACAATGGCATCAAAAATTTGATTCTGCCATGTTGGAAAATGGGTACAAAATAAATGAATGTGATAAATGTATCTATATAAAAGATACAGAAGATGGATATGTTATTTTATGTCTATATGTAGATGACATACTTATCGTGGGTAGTAACGATAATATGATCCAAACTACCAAAGCTTTGTTAAATACAAAGTTTGATATGAAAGACATGGGGCTTGCAGATGTGATACTAGGAATTAAAATTTCCAGGTCTTCGAATGGAATCATTCTTAGTCAGTCACATTATATAGATAAAATACTGGATAAATTCAGTAATGAGGATACTGGTATAGCCAGAACACCCATAGATATGAATTTACATCTTTCCAAGAATAAAGGAGAGGGTGTTTCCAAGTGGAATATTCTAAGGTGATTGGAAGTCTAATGTACCTGATGAGTTGCACTAGACCGGATATAGCCTACTCAAAAGTAGACTAAGTAGATACACGAGTAATCCAAACCAAGATCATTGGAAAGCGATAGTGCGAGTACTGAGGTACTTACGATATACTCGTGATTACGGACTGCACTACACAAGATATCCAGCTGTATTAGAATGATATAGTGATGCTAGTTGGATTTCTGATATAAAAAATTCAAAGTCCACTAGTGGATATGTATTTACATTGGCTGGTGTAGCTGTAACATGGAAATTGTGGAAGTCCTCCAAACAAACAGTTATAGCTCTTTCCACTATGGAATCTGAGTTCATAGCTTTGGACAAATGTGGAGAAGAGGCTGAATGGTTACGTCAGTTCTTAGAGGACATTCCACAATGGTCGAAACCTGTGCCTGCAATTAGCTTACTTTGCGATAGTCAATCTGCAATTGGCAGGGCACATAATATCATGTATAATGGAAAGTCTAGACATATACGTCGAAGACACAATTCCATTAGACAGTTAATATCAACTGGAGTGATTTCTATAGACTATGTAAAGTCGAAAGAAAATATTGCGGATCCGCTAACCAAGGGGTTAAATAGAGAATTAGTTGAGAAGTCATCGAGGGGAATGGGATTGAAGCCCGTGAAAGAAAAGTCGATATGATGGAAACCCGACCTATGTGACTGGAGATCCCAAGATTTAGGTTCAACGGGACAACGCAATTGTAAAGGCTGGTATGAATCACTGTGGGGGTTTTTACCCTTACCCATTCCTATGATAAAACAGTGATAGATATAAGGTTAAGCTATGCTTTTAATGATTCTCGGATGTTTGGTAATCTATAAAGATTATATGGAAACAGAAGAATCACCTATGTGGGATTGAAGAGGGGCCGCTTCAAAGAGAATTGTGGTGGGCGCAATTCTTTAAACTCTTGCAGAAGCAGGACGATGTTCATGGCCAAAACGAACATAATAGTGAGAACTTGAAAATATCAGGAAGGGGTTCTGTGTGAGGTGTATCATCATTTACATAAATGATATAATGGTTCAAAGACATCGTGTCTACCATTTAATCAGTAAAGTAAATACATTTTCACAAGGGAAGGTTCAAAGAGTAACATCTACCTATCCTGTGCAGACTCCAACTGTAGAGCTTTATCACCTGTGTTTAGAATGAGGCTAGTTTAATTTATTCATGTGGGGGATTGTTGGGTTTTGAAACGTTTGTAACGTTTGTAACCTAATGAATATATTAAATGGTTTTTAATTTGTATTAAATTTGTTTTATTTCTTTTGTTTTCCGTTACATTTCTTTTTACTATATATATGTATATAGCCTTGAGGTTAATATATATAGGAAATAGAGGAAAAATTCTAAAAGTGTTTTGGGATTTAGGAAATGTGGTGATAAAGTTTAGATATTTTTTGAAGTTCGAAGTCAAATTTTTGGTTGTGCTAAAGCCAAAGATCGGGAGTATCCGTTGTATCCTGGGAAACGATCGTCAACAAATCACTCGCACCTGTGAGGACGAAATCGTTCTTAAGGACACTGTAGTATTACACAGACCTCGGAGTACTTTCAAATACATCATATACAGGTTCTAATTCATATTTATAATATATTTAAATATATTTTATTAATTTGTAATATATATATATATAAATATTTGATTAATGTTCATTAGTTTATTACAGTGACAACTTAAAACATAGACAACAGAAAATAAACTGACTTAATTATGCCTATTTCTGAGTGTAATTGATATGACAAAATCCTAAAACCACCCATACATTGAGCTGAATTAAATAATCACATGGCTAAGCATAAGCCGGTTGAGCTATCTTTTGCATTGACCTAGCTAGCTAGGTTTTTTCATTTTAGTCTTGCTGTTGTTCTAACTTTTATCGTGGAGTTGGTCATAATTGCTAGGGTGTGTAATGCATTTTAGCTGTCAAAATTCCTTTCTACCAACCAAAAAAATAAAAAAAAAATAAAAAAAAGCTACAACAATTCTCATTTTCCATTCGATCTTATTTTTATGCAAAGGGTTTGTGTTATTCAAAATTTCCATTGTTTTTCGCTATCCCTTATTTATATTCTAACTTAAAATCAGCATTTTGAGTTTCTCATGGACACTTAAGATGTTAATTACAAAGTCAAAAATAGACCACTTGAGCTGTTTTCCACAAACAGGGATGCCTAGCTAGGCTAGCTACATGACTTGAACTCAATTTCTATAGGGCTCAAAAGCTTCCAAAAAAAAGAAAGTCATAAAAAAATTCTTCAAAAGTCACATTGTCATAACATTTATCATTCTCAAATTAAATAAGCAATATCAACCATATTCTAATTATAACTACTTTCTAATGTACTAAATAAATGTGGTTTGGTATGGCCTAATAATTTGAATAGACAAATTCAATTAACTATTAGCATCCATTTGACCATGTGAAAGGCAACGAAATATAAATATGAGGGCTTTAAAAAGAGTGATTGTCAACAAGTGGAAGATAAATGCTACTTTAAAGTTCCAGCAATATAAAGAAAGATAAATGCTAATTTACATTATTCATTAAAAAATGTAGATGGAGTGAAATGTAAATAAAAATAAGAATGTGCAATTTATTATTAAAAGGTAAAAGCTAATTGAGAATGCAAAAGCATTTTAGCAATGATTTTCTCCATTAAAGTCTCCCTCTCCAACATGAATAAGAGTTAAGAGTTTCTAATAAACTTTGCTCCATGACAAGTCAGCAATATAAAAGAAGAGATCTCTCAGCTGACTTGTCCCTTGTATATAGCAAAATTTAGAAAAAAGCTTGAAAATTTTCATTGAGGAAAATAATAAAAAATATTTCCAATTGAAAATACTTTCATTATTCAAATACAGCTCATGTACAGGAACACTCTCTAGCTTTGTTTTGTCTATCAAAGCCATGTAAATCCCTAGAGACTTCCTTAGCCTTTTATATCATATTTCATACATGAGTGACATAAATTATCAAATGCTTCACCTTAAAATTGCACATACATATCTTTCCTTCATCTTAATTACAGAGAAAGAATATCAAACTATGAAACATCTAATCCTATCTTAATCATATATATGACAAACTCTTAGCCTGTATATGAAACTCAACAAGTTTTTTATTTTTTTATTTTTTATTTTTTTCTATAGTAGATATGTTTTACAAATTACCGCAGAGAAAAGCCTAACAGAAAGGTAAATGTCATCAAAGTCCCAAAACCGTAAGTTATCAAGAAGTGCACCTAACTATATACATCAAGCCAAATATAATTGGGCTTACATGAGCAAAACAGTAACTTAATTACAAGAAACAAAATTCACCAAAATTAAATCACATAACAAAAACAAAAATTTTGTGTTATCATTTTAAGTTATCATCAATTTCGAAACCATGAGCTAATTGAAAAACATTCCAGAATTTTTTTAAAATAAAAATTTATGAGTTATATAGGGTAAACCAACATTTGAAACATATAAGATTTTTCTCTTATGTTTGAAACTGTTCTTTTGCAATGGGTCAACCAACCTTCTCCTGCTAATTTAAATTATGCTTTTGTATTTTACATATCTTGGCTTCGTAATCAGCAGCAAAATAACAAAGCTTTTGTAAGAAAATTAGAAACAACTTGATTTTTCAAAAAAAAAATCTAATCTTTCATAAATTAGCATAATCCCATAATTTCAAAGGTGAGAAGGGAGAGAAAGAAGATTCCAACTCGTGTCCATGGCTGAAGAACCCATTTTGCGTACGTAGCTGGTCGATTTATGTCGTCTCTGTGGTTGATGGCTGGTTGATTTCTGTGAGATAGGTGATGCGGCTAGTCGATCTCTATGAGAGATGGGGATGATTGGGGTAAAGATTGAGATTTTGAGAGATTGAATGAGTGAGAGACGGGAAGGATTGAGAGATGAGAGAATGAGAGAAATTTGGGTGGAATCGAGGAATTGAATCAGGGGTAGAGGAAGAAATTAGGGTAGAGGAATCATGGGTAAATCGAGATTCTACCTTTTTAATTTTTTTTTTCGAATGGTTGTAACTTACTGCTATGCTTCTCGGTTGGTCTCAATAGAGGTTTTTGGCTGGTAATCTCACAAGGGTTTCACTTTAGTCTTTCCAAAAAAGAAAAAAGAAAAAATAATAGTTAATAATGGGTATGACACAAGTGTGTGTTTGTCAAAACAAAACAAATTTTTAGTATCTAGTGAGTGAAGAAATTATGTATATATCCGAAGGGTTAAACTACAGTGAAACTCTAAAAGTTTTATGATATAAATTTTTTATTTTTATGTAATATTTTGTCTATAATAAATAATATTTATTTATAATGAATAATATTTTTTTTATAATGAATAATAATATATATAATAAATAATATTAATTTATAATGAATAATGTTTGATCTGTAATATAAACTATTTGATTCATAATAAATAATATTTTTTAAAAATTTTAATAAAATCTTTCAAACAAAAACTTTCAGTATAGATTCTTCGACCCGAGTTTAATGGGATTTTATATTTTCCAAAATAATTTCAGCTGGTGGAAGACCAAGTCACAGTCAGAGACTTGAAGAGTACTAACTAAATCATCAACCATGTTGTAGCAGATCCACTCAGCAAGCTGGCAAGAAGTAGTACAGCAAGTCAGCAAAGAGCAAAGGCAAATGGGGGTTGGTACAGTCATGGATACTTTCATAATCTCGTTCTCATTTCATTTATTGCTCAGCTGGAAATTTTATATATATATATATATATATATATATATTCTTCAAGCTTATAAAAAATTAAATAATATCTATTTAGCATGTTTCTATCCAACTAGCTATTTTTTTTTTGGTAAAAAAAAAAAAAAATAATAATAATAATAATAATAATAATAATAATAATAATGATGAATGATGTATATGTAATGTAAGTCATAATCTAATTTATTGGTGTTGAAATTTCAACTAAAGCTGGTAAGCTAGCGAAGGCAGTGTCATCGAGGGCAACTGCCCCCACTATATTGAAATTTCAACTAAAGATGGATGCTATAGCTTTTAAGTTTTCCAAAACTTTCTGGGCTATTTATTATTTTGCACCTACAAACCCTATTATATCAATTGGAATTTTCTTTTGTATGCGATTTTTGTTTTTATCTTTCGAAACATCTGTTCATATAAGTCCAAATTATTTTTCCTCCAACAATCATCATTTATATATAGTTAGCTAATTTGACTCTTTCTATACAAATATTATAGAAGGTTTTTATAAATTTTCGCAAATTATAAATTATAAAAATATTCAACTTTTATTTATTTATTTTCTTAATTGCCTCCGTATATTTAAAATTCTGGCCTAGCCTAACGCCGCTGCTATATTGCTTTTTCTAGTTCTTATATTAAGAATATACTAATTCTAAATAAGTATTCGTTATACCAGAAATAAATATGAAATTGAAAAAGGAACTATAAATTCAAAGCTGCATGCTATACGAAAGGAAATTATTAAAAAAGGGACCGTATGGTGGAAATTTTATATACATATGTACAATTTTGATCGATCTCCTAAAATTATTTTGGATTAATTTCAACAATAGTCTTTAAAATTTAGCTTAAATCAACTCTAGCTTTTTAAGTTTTTGACAATATTACTGTCTTTGTTGGCAAATGCAATTATGATTATGCTATTGTCCAACTATTATTTTAATTTTTTTTTACTTCAAATCAAGAATGTAATCACTACACCAACATAGATGAGGAACGAGAGGCTTCCATGGCTCGATTCTTAAGTGGACTCAATAGAGAGATTGCCGACACTGTGGAACTACATCCATATGTAGAGATAGAAGACTTGGTGAACATGGCAATCAAGGTGGAAAAGCAACTTAAAAGAAAATGGACTACTCGAAGCTTCTCAAATTCTAACTCTAAATGGAATTTAAAGTGGGAGAAACCTGAGGACAAAAAGAAGAGCTTCGATTTCAAGAATAATGATAAGAGTGCCAGCACACCTAAAGGTACTCCTAATTCTTCTTCTTCTTCTACTACCACTACTAGACATAGGGAGATAAAGTATTTTAAATGTCAAGGGTTAGGACATCTTGCTTCTGAATGTCCTAATAAGAAGACTATGTTGTTGAGGGTAGTGAAATTGTTTCGGAGTCTGAGAATGATAGTGATAACGAAGTGCCACCATTGGAGGATAATTCTAGTGATGAGGAGAACATAGAGTATGCTATGAGGGGAGAGTCTCTAGTTGTTAGGCGAGCCTTAAACCTTAAAGTTAAGGAGGAGAGTCTAGAGCAAAGGGAGAATATCTTTCACACTAGATGTATGGTGAGTGGAAAAATTTGCAGTTTGATAGTGGATGGAGGAAGTTGTGCCAATGTAGCTAGCACTACTTTGGTAGAGAAATTGGGCTTGAAATGTGAGAAGCATCCTAATACCTATAGATTACAATGGTTGAATGACAGTGGGGAAGTGAAAGTAACCAAACAAGTGAAGGTTGCTTTCGAAATTGGAAAGTATGTTCATGAGGTTGTGTGTGATGTAGTACCTATGCAAGCCGGGCACATTACAGTGGGGAAGTGAAGGTAACCAAATAAGTGAAGGTTGCTTTTGAAATTGGAAAGTATGTTGATGAGGTTGTGTGTGATGTAGTACCTATGCAAGCCGGGCACATTTTGTTGGGTAGGCCGTGGCAATTCGATAGGAGAGTTGTTCATGATGGGCATAGGAATAGATATGCTTTTGAGTACAAGGGGAAGAAGCACACTCTAGCACCTCTATCTCCAAAACAGGTGTACCTTGATCAATTGAAGATGAATAAACCTACAAATGAGGATATGGGAAGTGAGACTAACAAAAAGAATGAGGGAAAAGAGGCCATGAGAGAAAAGAATAAAAATAAAGGCCCAATGGAGAGTCAAAACAATTGTGAGAAAAACATGAGTGAAATGAGGAGTGAAAATAAAAAGAATTTCTATGCAAAAGTGAGAGATGTAAAAGGAGCATGCTTATGCAAGAGAGCGCTAATTCTCGTGAGGTTTAGGGAGTTTTATTTTTCTGAAGCTAACCTTAACCCATGTTTGCCTAGTGTTTTTGTTTATTTGTTGAAGGAATTTGAAGAAGTTTTCCCGGAGGAATTGCCCAAAGGATCACCACCAATAAAGGGCATTGAACATCAAATAGACTTGGTGCCTGGAGCGCGCCTTCCAAACTGACCAGCGTATAGAAGCAACCCTGAGGAAACGAAAGAACTTCAAAGGCAAGTGGAGGAGCTATTGGCATTAGGATATGTGCGAGAAAGCTTAAGCCCATGTGCTGTACCAGTGTTGTTGGTTCCTAAGAAGGATGACACGTGGAGGATATGCGTGGATTGCAGAGCCATCAACAAGATTACGGTAAATTATCATTTTCCTATACCTAGGTTAGATGACATGTTGGATGAATTGCATGGTTCTTGTGTGTTCACTAAAATAGACTTGAAAAGTGGATACCACCAAATTAATCGAGCGCTCTTCTAGCATGGATGTTCGTGATAAGGACATTACGTTGCCAAGTCGACCAGTGACGCATTCTCAAGCTAAGAAGATCAAAGAGGGAATGCTTGGACTTGTGAAAAGAATTATGGATGAAGATCGATTCAAGTTTCCAAATGATTTGAACACTTTTCCGAGGCCTAATGATGATTTAAGCATGTTGTCCAAGCAAGGGATGAAAGTCATAATGATGCTCAAGAGTTGCGGAGACGAAACGACGACATTTTAAAAATAAACTTAGAATGGCAGTTTCATAATTTTAGCTATTTTCGGATGATAATGGCAGTTATGTAATATAGCTATTTTCGGATGATAATTGCAGTTTCGTAATTTAGCTATTTTCGGATTATAATAGCAGTTTTGTAATTTTTGCTATTTTCGTTTTTAGGGTTAGTTTTCAACCTTAGGATTACTTTCTTAATATTTAATGGTTTAGATTAATTCTTGATCTAACTCTAGTCCTTATATAAAGGGGGATCAATTCCTTTGTAAGACATATTTGAGTTTTTAATCAATTGAGAGAATTAATTTTCTTATTGCTCCCAGGTTTGTTCTTGCAAGGTGAGGAATCAATTGATTCTTCTTGTTGCATTAGGAGTTGAATTCTCTTATCAAAGTAGAAATACTTTGTGGCGATTATTCTTCTCTTTCCCTAGCCTTCTAATCCACGTTTTTAGATACAAGTTATCTAAGGGTTTGGTTGGGCGGGTTCTTGTTTCAAATTACTATTCAATATTTCTTATGTGTTTGGGGTTTCGGATTCTTTAATCTTGGGGTTCTGCATCAATTTGGGTCGCAGTGATCAATATAATCTACCCCACCACCAACATAAACTCTTTTTCCATCCCTATTTTCAAAGTACCCATCATGGTGTACTTTGAGAGTGAACCAATTACTTCCAGGAGCTGCAAGATGTAGGCCACCACAAATATATTCATATGCAAAGCAAAACAGACAATGTCCAAGCATGTTATATTCAACTTAGCAACTGGACATATATAAATTATAATAATATGTGGACCATAGTAGTTTCAACTAAGATAAATCACATAATTAAGCATTTTATATTCAAACAGTAACCACATTTTCATTTAAACCCATCATAATGCAATAAAGAATTGAAAAATGGACCAAACCAACCAAACAAAAAGCAAGTATTGACTAAAAAAAGCCATTAAAATATTCATTGAAGATTACATACATGTTGAGTCACGAGTGGACCACACCATACCACATCATACATACATCAACGCATATTCCACATGTTCAGTCAAAGACAACCTTTTTGCCACTCAACCTGTATGCATATTCAATTATGAATAGCAACTTTGGATCTACCAAAAGAATGTTGACTGAAAGGTAAGCATAAACAACAAACTTGTGGACCCAAAAAGCATCGTCTTCCAAAATTCAAGGATTCAAACTATATTTTAAAGGAATATTCCAAAAACACTACATTTTTCAGTATAAAGACATGCAATGTTATAAAACAAAACTGAAGTAGTCAGTAGAAAACTTTTGATAGGTCGAACCATCATCTTTTTCGCTATTACTTGCCATTGTTCTAGGTTTCTGTCAGTTTTCAAGTTTTTCCCCCAAACCTTCAACAATTGAAAAACATTTCCCTTGATTTTTTGCGGCTGACGACCAAAACTCAACCCGTTCCAAATTTTTGTGTTGAATTAAAGAGAGACTAGAGCCAAATCAAACACTCTAAACTGAGTAATTTTCCCTAACTACTTTTCCCTTTGCAAATCCGGTGTTTCGAAACCTAATCATATGAAATTGAACGATTTTGGAGAATTTTGAGCGTGAAAAGACGCGACTTACCCCTGACAATGTTCACCGTGTGAGATACACGTGTGGGTAACGGGAAAATTCACACAGAAATGGGCTCAGGTATGAACGGAGGCATATTTATATAGTTCCGGTATTAAACTATAAAAAAAAGTTCACATTGTACTTGTAACACGCAATAAAGTTCGGATACCCCTGTTGTATTTTTCTCTTATTTATATGACACAAAAATAGGAAATTTTTTTGATGTTTATGTAGCATAGATACATAGTCAATTCAAATATCAATCTCTAATTGTTTTGTTTAAAACATAATTAGTAATGATGCGTCTTTCTATTTTTTATTTTTATTTTAAAATTATTGACATTTTTATAAGGATTTTTTTAATAAAAATATTGCTGATTCATACTGTTTAGTAGACTTTACCTTGTAAAAATCGATTGTTACTCTCACATTGTCTATTTTTTTACTACATCAGTTTGATAAAAAATTTGAATAATTCCATTGGAAAATATTTATTTTAAAATACTATATTTTTTGATGTGGTAAAAAATATTTAATAATTTCAGTGTTAAATTTTATATATTCAACAATGTGTTGTTTCATTATAGCTTTTCACCTACAAATCAAATGGCTTATGAATTAGCTTGCTTTGCATTTCATTGGAGAATTTAGTAGTTCGATGGAGGATAGCTCTTATCCACATTTCAGAATGATACGGATTCATTTTCTTCATTAATATAATATTTTTTTTTCAAAGAAAGGTAAAATCACACAAACAAATTTTACCAATGGTTCTACATAGCTTTATACATCAAAACCATTGCATACAATTTATAAGACAATGGTATGTTGAATTAGTTTTTTTTTTTCTTATAAAAATTGAAATGTTGGCTTATATATATATATATATATATATATATATATATTCCAACTCATATGAGTATATTCTTAAATTTTTAAATTGAAAATAAATAAGTTTGATAATTTAGAAACTTAAATTATATGTATTTGATGTATTTAGATTGGCTTACATATTACATCAGTTACATATAATTCAATTGTTCTAAATTCGCCTGATCACTATTATATATATAGCTGCTCTATTGACAAAATGTTGCTAACAACATGCTAACTTGTAAAATGCAGACTGTGCCATCTATGTTTAATGAGTTGATAACATTTATTGAGCAAGTAATAATCTTTAGCACTTGTTACGTCACTAAATACCCAATATAAAATAGAAACTATGTTTGTAACAAATCAAAGTTGTATATAGAGTTGTTATGTTAGAAATATGTATACAACTTAAAATAAAAAGTTATCAAATACTGAGAATGACATTCCAATTAATACACATGAGGGTGTAGCTCATGTGGTAGGAACCAACTCACTCATTACACCTGTTTGTAGGAGTTGCGGGTTTAAGTCTTGGTAGCCCTATATGACTCACGTGTTCTCCTCCTCTGCTACCGCACAAGGGGGTGAGAGGTTCCAGCAATATGGGCCGCCAGTAGCGAATTCTCATGAAATTGCAAAGACGCCTGATTTGACCCTTTCGCTAGATCCCTTTTAGGTCCATGATCCCGCTATGGGTAAGTCCTTTTTTATTAAAAAAAAAAAAAAGACATTCCAATTAATGAATTTTTATTTAAAAATTAGCAATTTTGCCAGTTAATTATATTAACAGAATATTTATTTGATTTTAATATAAACATGCTAATATTATTTTTAGTATTTTTGAAAATATAGACACATTAATTAATATAGTTTATTTTGTTTTTTTTTTTTGGGGATGGGTACCGAGTTGTGTGGGCTAGGTGAGCGGGAAGATACAAAATGATAATAGGAAGGGAGAAGCTAGTAGAAACTAGAAAAGAGAGATACAAGCTGGCGGCCACAAGGGAGACCCAGATTAAAGTGGGGTCCAGCGAGCATCAGAGAAATTAAATAGAATAACTATTTATCAAATTTACTAATCAAATTTTACATCTGACTATAAAATATTATTTTATTAATTTTTTTTTATAATTATAGAATATTACTAATTTATTAATTATTAATAAATTCAATATTATCAGATGGATTTTGACCATATAAAAATAAGTTATTCATAAAAAATATAAAAAAATAAATTATTAATCAAATTTAAAATAGCATAATTAATTATTTAATAATTACGGATAAATTTTATATTATAATTTTTTAATTAAAATTATTGAAAATAATTTAAAATATAATAAAATGAATTTACATATAAAAATTTGATCAATTTACCAATTAAAAAAGTGAGAATCAAATATGATTCGTCTCGTAGCATAAATATACCGTACGGACGAGCGTACGAAGGAACATCAGCACCGACCATGTGCCGAGTATCTACAGGAACATGACAAGAGTAGTTGTGCCGTGCCGTCAGCGGCCACGTAGGTGTGGGTCACTGGGCCCTCAATCATTTTAGCGTCGTAATCGGACAGAAGTTTTAGATAAGGTCCCACACTGGGTCTGTCCACGTGC
Source organism: Ochetophila trinervis (assembly GCA_003254975.1). Lineage (NCBI taxonomy): Eukaryota > Viridiplantae > Streptophyta > Magnoliopsida > Rosales > Rhamnaceae > Ochetophila > Ochetophila trinervis. The sequence goes on along the minus strand of QANX01005307.1, from coordinate 38,394 downwards.
CTGTATTGCGGGTGAGGGCTGTTCAGCTAAAATGAAATCCTTTTGGAGTGCTATATTAAGATATCCTATTTTTATTACCAAAAACATATAATATATATATATATATAAAAAAAACAATAAAAAGTACAAGTTTACAAAGTACAACAGTGTGGCAATCCCTGTCATCATTCTATTTTTCTTTTTGAAAAATAAAAAATAAAAAAATTACTTATTTATTGTGTGTTTCATATCATTTGGAAAAATTAGACTTGCTTTTCTATTTGTGATAATATTTTATTTTAGATGATGAAGTTTAAATTTATCACTTTATTAAAGTGAGGACAAGGTTGCAAACGAGGAGAATGATAGAGTAAAATCTTTCAAAAAGAGTTGAAAGAAAAATACATATGCTATTGAGTGACATATGGTATGTGCAAAAAAAATTAAAAAGATGAAACCGGTTGCCGGTTTTAAAGAAAAAAAAGCGGGAATAAATAACAATTTTGGAAAAAAATGAAATATAATTTCACAAATCTCGAAGCAAGACTTTTTCACTTTTATGAAAAATCAATAGATAAAAACGTGTCACATAGCTAAAAAATTGACTTTAATTGAAAAAAAAAATATAATGCATCTGGACTCGAGGTCCCTAGACTAAATGACGCGGGGTAGTAATGAAAATATATATTAAAATTTTATTTAAAAAATATATAAATGTACAACGTTACTTCATAATGGATTAAATGTACTAGTAAATGGATAAATATAACCCATTTTGGCTAATATTACTCATCAATGGACAATGTCACTTCTCTACAAACAATAATACTCCACTATGATATTATATTATCTTTTTATGGTTAAATGTAACATATTATAAAGAAAGTGAAAAATAAAGTCAACATTATTTTATCATGGATTAAAGTTACTGTAAAATGGATAAATATGATCAAATATAACCAATATTACTCAATAAAAGACGATGTCACTTCTATAGGGATAATAATACTTCACTATGGTATTCGATTATCTCATTATGGTCTAATATGACATATTATAGACAATGAAAAAAAATAAAAGTCAACATTACTTTTATATGAATAATAATATTTTATTTTGGTAATATATACTACATTATAGTTATATGTTTACCCTATTATGGTCCAATTTGCAATAGTTCTCTATTATGGTCTGACATGACTTTATAAGGACTATTGTTTTCCATAATAGCCAGTCGTACTCTATAATTTGCATAGTACTCCTATATGGATGATATTAATGTATTATGGATATCTTAGTACCTAATTATATTCGATAATACTCAAAGTGGTAAAATATTACGCTGACATGAATAAATAATACTCTGTTATAATCCAATGTGATTCTTGATGGTTTACAATACTTCAAAATTGACGTAATAGACTATGGTACTTCATTATGAATCATAATACTCATTATGATTTGATACTTCATTTTAGTATCATTGTACTCACATATTCTTCCTCTGTATCACAATATTTAAATACAAAAAATGTAGAATAAATTTTATATGGTTGGTGGCAACTAGGAACTTTTTTTAAGGGACTATCTTTGGCATAGATAAATGCTACAATCAATATTATCTATATTATTCGTTAAGGACGATGTTATATTTGTTGGTTTTGGTCTTATTTGTTCTCAATGTTAGTAAAATAAATTGAAGAGAATGTTGACTTTTTTGTTTAGGGTTGCATAATTAATTGTAGCATTACATTTTTTGCTACATACTTATAATATATTTGATTTAATATATTTGAAGTTCAAAGGTAATATTTAATTTTTGGATACATAATTTGTAGTCATTTGGGACACGATTTCATTGACTTTGAAGTTCGACCATTTATATGGTAAAGGAAAATTGATTTTTTGGTACATAATTATAAACTCGATATGCATATATTATGTACAAATAGGTAGCACTGTTTAAAATTAACTAAATATTACAATTAAACATACAACCATGTTATATTACAATATACAACAATATTAAAATGTTGCATACTTGTCATACATTACATCTTGAAGTTTCGGTGGAACAACCCTACCGCATATTTTTTTCTCATGGCCGTAATACTTTTTTCCACAATATTGATTGGTAGTCCACTGGATTTGTTTTCAATCCATCTCAAAGCGAATGTCCCGCAATCCCCACTACATGAAAACCACATATTTATTATGTCACAAACAAGTTTAACAAACATCCTCGTTCAACGTACCTCACTGATTGCTGGGCAAATGTGTCATCCTCCTTCTAATTGTATACGGCTCTAAACTGCATGTGATTTCCCGTCGGTGTTTGTAAATTTCAAAAACATGCAATAGTTTTGGTATCAAATGGCATATGCATGTGGCATTATCCTCCTGGAAATGAGATGTTATACTGGTCTACATGCTTCTTAGTTATGTCGACGTATGCAACGAGCCAGTGTTTGTTGCCATTGTTAACCGACATTAGCAACTACAATTTTGGTTTTCATGTTAGCTAACACAATGTGCATGCCACAGGGATAGCTATGAGTTTCCGACGGTATCAATTAATAAAATACAAAAAAATTCATACATAGCCACATGTCCACCACGGTCAACCGTATATAGGATATTCACCTTTGAATGCCTGACAAAGTATGTCGGCAGCCTTAATCTCCAACAGTGAATCGATTTTATCTTTGTGGCGTATAAACATAGCTTGCTGCAAATAGAGGTCAAAATATGATTAGTAGGACTGTACGATGGTTTTTTTGACACTAATTTCATAAGACACATGGACAGTACACAACTCACCCACAACATGCAATCCAAAATTGCACAACGCTCTGAAAATGCCTCTGGGGCCATATACATTCTCTTTCTAATGTGGAATTGGCATGCGTCAATGTGCTGCACGTCCATAGTTACATAAAAAATGTTGCGAATTTAAATTAACCACTTTTACCAATTATGTTAAATATAATATATTAACAATGGCAGGAAACTCACGTGAGGTTGAAGCGAACCTCCAGACCGTAAAATTCCATCAAAGAACGTCTATGGGACGTTACCATATTCTATATTATCTCTTGTCGTCGGCTTGCTCATCAAGTACCAATCACGGAAGGCAACGAGCTCCTCATCTGTAGGCTTGGACATCGGGTTCCATTTCTTAGTTGCTTTCTGATGTGCCTCTGGGTCCATCGATGGACTCTTCGTAACTTCAGATGGTTTGTATTCGCATCTTGCCCGACTTACGGGCCCCATAAACTACCTTAAGTCTTTGATATCATAGGTTGCCCAAATCTGATATGGCATGCATTCTTCCTGCTTATGCATATCAATTGCACTGTTATCAGTTAACACTATCCAATCATGATCATCGTCAATATGTATATGCAAATCAATACCAATTGGCATAGTGACAGTGGTCGGTGTCAACATGTCATGATCCTCGATCGTATGACCCCTTTCTGACTGTAACACTGCAAAAGGTTGATTGACGGGCAGCGGAGACTCACATTGCCCTGACCGATCATCGTTGATCGCAGCAAATAAACTTCGAGGCAACACTTCGAAGTCTAGAGCAAGCTGAGATTGATCCACACGCTGTGATGTATCATGCGCCGGTGGTGGTGTAGGTTATCGCCTCGACTGCGACACACATGGAGTGTTTAAGATAAACAACTTTTATGTTAATACTCAAAGCGTAAACATTTGTAGGTAAACATTTTTAGGGAAAATTACCTGACCGTTTTGTTTTTCAAGTATAGCATTAAGCTTGCTATTTATGTCGTTCATCTGACCTTGCATTTCCTCAATGCGGCTATTGAATTCATCTTGACGCTATTCAGTTGCTGATTAATGGTGGCCAATGAGTTTAACATTTTGATCCACCCTGTCAAGTCGTGCAAGGCGTGTTTCCATCTGCCACATGACCCCGGCAAAATGTAAATATGTCAACTCACCCATTAGCTGGAATAAATCACCAATAAAATTTATTTTGTGTTTAGGTTTGCCAATAATTACCATGTTGTCATTGCGGTCGTTGGTTGATGGGCGTGGTTGCACACTGGCTGCATGCGAGGAAGGTGCTGTAGCATTTTCCTGTGTTGTCTCCTCAAGTTCTTCCACAATCGGTGGAAATCGGCATCTACGTTTGCAATTACTGTTAGCAAATATGGTCATATATGCCTGGCTCATTTTATCATCCCTTGGACACAATGTCCAATGCACTTCAAGCTGCACCACATATTAATACTAACATGGTTAATGGATGTGGATTTTATGAACACTATATGGCCATTCAAATGTTTTGTGTTAAATGAACCTTGCATTTTTCCTATGAAATATTGCGTATTTAAGGCATTCGTAAGTCGGGTGGATGGTTGCCTTCCACCTCATAAGACGTGGAACTGTTTGGGAAATCCTACATGCAATACCACCATCCCCTAGCTTGGGGATACTCTCATAAGCCCACACCTACAACATTAGCCAAAATTTCAAGTAAATATATACAGCAACATTAGATATAGTGGTAAGTATAAACCAGATCCAATTTATATATAATATATATGTTTATGTATATTATATATACGGGCATACTGAAACACGCTATGTCGTAGTATTTCACCTGAAATACTAGAAGGAATCCTTTTACGTTGTGGCTGCAAGATGCATTTCGCACTTCGCCCGGTGGTGGCTTGGTGAAGAACCTATGCAGTGCTTTAACAGTCTTGTTGTACATAAATGTCCCCCACGGATAGCTATTGAATTTATCTAAATCTTCGAGAGTATAGTAAATTTGTGCGGAATTAATGTTTTACACAGCACACCTAAAAGTCCCCAGTTCAGTAAATATAGTAGCATCATCTTCACAGCATCCATAGTTTCCGTACCAAAATTGTGCAGCCTCAAAACGTTTCTACAACCGCTTAATCTTGATGGACCTCAAGTTGTCTAGGTACTTCTCTTGTAATTGAAATGGGGTTGTGATGGTCTGTATTTCATCATTGTGGTCCACAATGTCAGGGCTGCACCATAACCCAATGACTAATGCAAAATCTCTCTCTGCGAACCGCACACTGGTTCCGCATATGTTGAACTCCAGTACCTGATAGGCATAAAATGATAATGTTTTTATGCCACTTTTTATATTGAATTTAATCTAGTTTGTGATTAAAATGTTAATGAAAAGTACTTAATTATTGTATTTTTATGTTTTCAGTAAAAGAAAGACTAAAGCCGGAATTACTATGTTTCTGCGCAATCTTTACTGAGAAAATCATATCTGGAGCTACACTTTGAGGTTTTGTGCGATTCCAGTTTCAAATGATTCCTAACTCACTAGGCTTTAATGCTGCAAAGTTTCAATGCAATTGGTTTGGCCAATCAGTGCCAGTTTGATTTACAAAAACAACATTTCCAACAGTTGCCGCAGACTTACACCATCTAGGGAAAACTGGAAAAGTGCCTTCCTGAAATCCAATTTGTGCAAAAAAGATATGTATGGAAAGCTAAGACATAGACATAACTTTTTCCACAAGAATCAGTGGATTAGGTGTTCATTTGGTTGCCCAAATTCTACTTGGAATCTGCTTGACGGTCATTGAATATATAAAAGGAAAGCTCTATGCTTACTTGGACTACATTTGGGATTGGACTGCCATGTCACCTTTTACCAACAATGTGACCGAATTTACAACATCATATGCCACATGGGAGGTCAGATTATTCTAATTTAATTATTGGAATAATATTTAGGATAAAAGGAAAAGGAATTAGAGATTGATTTTTATTCCTTGAGAGATAAGGAATGTTTCCTTATCTCTAGTGTGAACATGAAGCACAAAATACATTCAAGTCCCTAGGGTGGTCGGCCAGTAGAGGAAATATGGAGTTTTGAGATTATGTGATGTTATATCTCCTATATTCTCTAGGGTTTAGAGATATCTTAGGGTTAAACCTCTCCTCTAAATAGATACAACCTTGAAGAGTGAAAAAGACAATCCCTCACACAAGTTACTAAGCCCTCACGGCTACAGCACCCTTGTTCCCTTTCCAGCCGCATCTTTCCTTTTCTTTTCTTCCCCTTTCTCATAGCAACAAAGGTTTTTAGTATATTTTATATTCAGTTTTTAAGAGAGAAAAGTTGTGTTACACAAAGAAAAGTCCAAGGAGATTCGGCCAACTTTTGGAGGAATCAACTTGAAGCTTTGATCATTGTTTGAAGAAGCCAAGAAGAACAGATTGGAAAATTAATTTCCAGTAATCATAAAACGGATTTGTTTTATTTTCTCTCATCTTCTTTTTTATTTAAATGATGTTGTCTCTTATTTATTTCATGGATAATTTTGAGATGATGTGTAACTAATTTTACTATAAGGATTATGAATTAACCCTTTTATGACTATTTAGTTTCTAATGCATATTTAATTTCGATTCATGCTTAAGGTTAATATTTTATTGTAGTTCTTAATGCTTCCATGAAAAGGTGGATTGATTTAGTATTTATATTGACTTAGGGATAAGGAATATAAATATGGATGGGCAATGAAATACATGTTTATAAGAATATTGCATGCCTTAGTGACAACTTTAACAAGGTTTTATTGGGTTTGCATGTCTTATATTAGGGATAATTAAATACGTTGTGCTTGCTAGGTTAGAATGCATTGAGGAATCAACTTCTAGTCATTTGTGGTTAAAGGGGGTTAACCAATGAATCTATTTTGCATTAGAACTAAATATGAGTAATAGTGGTGAAATCATAATCCTTGTTCTTTAAAATCTGTGAAATCACTTCCAAACAAACAAACTGTAAAATCTGTGAAATCCTTGTTTCTTTTGATTTTTATTATTGCTTCCTTTTTAATTAAATGCTTGGTTACTCAACAAACAAACTTCCAAACACATTCTTTTACTCTTAAAATTTAGTTGCAATTGATTTAAAATTTATAACTAGAGACGTTATTCCTCGTGGGATTGATACATGTTTATTAAATTAAACCACTTTATTACTTGTTGATTCGTACACTTGCGAGTTGATTAAAATATACCACAACAAGTTTTTGGCGTTGTTGCCGGGGAATAATTATTTCTAGTTTTGATTTTGAATTTATTGTTGATTAAATTACTGTTTTAATTTAATTTCTGTTTTTGTTTTGTTTTTCTGTTTAGGTTTGGTTTTAGCCAACAAACAACAATTGGAGAGCTTTCTTGGATCCAAAGCAATCCAATTCGAGTTTGAAGAAGGAGGAAATCGAAGTCGAGAAGTTTTTAATTTTTATGTTTTTTGTGTTTAGGGTTTTAGTGTTTTTGGTTTTATATATATATATATATATTTGAAAACCAGATTTTGACCAAAATAAAATTTTACTGCACTTTTATTTTCTGTTTTAATCAGTTTGTTCACTGTTTTAATTTTTTTTAGTTACTGTTTGGTCTTTGGTTTTGCTTAAAATTTTGTGTTTACTCTTAATTTAATTTGATTTGCAGCTAGTTTTAAATCTTTCTAGTTATTTGGTTGTTATATTCTAGTTGTTATTATTAATATTAGTTGCTGTCTTCTTTTGTTTTGTGTTTTGTTTTACTGTTTAATTTTTCAGTTTTGTTTAATTGTTCTTTTTTATGAGTCTTAATTCTGAAACTGAATTTTCTGAGAGAGACTTGAGGAGATTAAGGAGACACGGAGTGAGAGAAACCTTATTTAGAAATACCGAAAGAGAAACAATGGAAAACCAAGGTAACCCCGTAGTTTCTGAGGTTCCGATTAACCAAGGTTATAGGACCATTAGGGATTATGTTGCACCTAGAAGGGTTGAAGATATGTCATGTATTAGGAGACCACCTATTGATGCACCTAGCTTTGAGGTTACACCTATTACCATGTCTATGCTCAACAATTACCAATTTTGAGGGTTGCCAAGTGAGGATTTGATGTGGAACCCCAAGCTTAGAGAAACTGTAATCCCAACACATAAGATGATATGGAACAAACCCTAGGTAAAAACCCGCCCTATAGCACCTCTAGATAACCAGTGTATCTAGCAACACTAATTAGAAGGCAAAGAATGAAATTGAAATTCGCCATAAAGTAAATACCTTTGATAAGAAGATCAATTCCCAATGCAACAAGTAGAAGAAGAACTATTCTCACTTGGAACACACAAGTCTTGTTGAAAACAAAAATAGATTCTATTTAATCAATAATCAAAGTTCTTTTTTACAAGCTAGGAACCTCCCCTTTATATAGAGATTAGGGTTAGGTTAATAATCAATCTAGACCATAAAATAATTAGGAAAGTAATCCTAAGGCTTAAAACTAACCCTAAATAAATATAATCCGAAAATAGAAATAATTACAAAACTGCTATTATAATCTGGAAATAGCTAAATTACGAAACTACCATTATAATCCAAAAATAGCTAAAATTACCAAACTGCCATTATGATGCGGGCATTATAGAGTCATATTCTAGCATTGAAACAAAAGATGATGACATCATCTTACCTAGTAAACCAGTGATGCATTCTCGAGTTAAAAAGATCAAAGAGGGAATGCTTGGACTTGTGAAAAGAATTATGGATGAAGATCGATTCAAGTTTCCAAATGATTTGAACACTTTTCCGAGGCCTAATGATGATTTAAGCATGTTGTCCAAGCAAGGGATGAAAGTCGTAATGATGCTCGAGAGTTGCGGAGATGAAACGGCATTATTTTAAAAATAAACAACTTAGAATGGCAATTTCGTAATTTTAGCTATTTTCGGATGATAATGGCAGTTTCATAATTTAGCTATTTTCAGATGATAATGGCAGTTTCGTAATTTAGCTATTTTCGGATTATAATGGCAGTTTTGTAATTTTTGCTATTTTCGTTTTTTAGGGTTAGTTTTCAACCTTAGGATTACTTTCTTAATATTTAATGATTTAGATTGATTTTTGATCTACCACTAGTCCTTATATAAAGGGGGATCAATTCTTTTGTAAGATAGATTTGAGTTTTTAATCAATTGAGAGAATTAATTTTCCTATTGCTCCCAGGAGTATTCTTGCAAGGTGAGGAATCAATTTCTTCTTCTTGTTGCATTAGGAGTTGAATTATTTTATCAAAGTAGAAATACTTTGTGGCGATTATTATTCTCTTTCCCTAGCCTTCTAATCCACGTTTTTAGATACAAGTTATCTAGGGGTTTGGTAGGGCGGGTTCTTGTTTCCAATTACTGTTCAATATTTCTTGTGTGTTTGGGGTTTCGGATTCTTTAATCTTGGGGTTCCGCATCAATTGGTATCAGAGCATTGGTTGAGATAAGTACCTATCTATCTTTGTTTTCAATTTCTTTGTGTTCTTTGATCATAATACTTTGATTCCCAAAAGAAAAAAAAAAGTTGTGTTTGATCCGTGTGTCTTTTTTTTTTTATCTTGTTGATTTGGGTTTTTTTTTATTCAAAGAAGAGAACAAGTAAAAAAGAAAAGAAATAAAAAAACCCTAATCGCACTACAGGCGCCTGGGGTTGCACATTGGGTTACACCTGTGCAGGTCTGTCCGCAAGGCATCCCTAAAAAAAATAAAAATAAAAATAAAAAAAATCCGAATTTTGTTTTATTTATTTTTTCTTTTTTGCTTAGGGTAATATTTTCTTTCCATTACTCTAATTTTTATTTTTTTTTTGCTTTTCTTTTGATCTACTTTCTTTCTTTGGTTATGTTTTGAGATTGTGATAATTGTTTTTCTTACTTTGATTTGTTGTGTTTAACTCTAAAGTGAAACTTGATTTTGGAGATTGTGAGTGGTAAAAGGCTTGAGTGGTGACCACCTTGAGGGTAAAAGCCAAAAATTGTGTGAAACACGAGCGTAGTTACCATTAAAAAGAGTGAAACACGTGAGGGAGAGAAGTAAGGATTTTCGTTTTACTAATCTTGTCTTGTAGAAACTAAGATGTCAAGTAGAAAAGGAAAAGAAACTCATTATGAGGAAGAGCTCGAAAAGGAGATGACATCGGGCATGAAGCTTTTTTACAAAGCCTTCAAAGGAGAATTTCGGAGGTTGAATAAGAAGATGGATAAGCTAAATGATAAGGTAAGTGAAGTCTTTTTGACCGCATCTCCAAGGAGGGAGGAACCAAGAGGTTGGAGACATGAGCATAATGAAAAGAAAGACACACTTGCACCTTTATCTCCAATGGAGGTGTATTTTGAACAATTGAAATTATCCAAAAGTTCATATAGGGATTTGGGAAGTGAGACAAATAAAAAAATTGAGTGTAAAGAGACTAAAAGTGAAAATAATATAAATAAAGGCCCAATGGTGAGTGATTGCACTAATAAGAAAAATAAAGAGGAAAGTGCAATAGAAAAAAGTGAGATGAGTGAAAAGAAAAAGAGTTTTAATGCAAAAGAGAGAGAAGTCAATAGTGCATTCTTAGGCAAGAAAGCAATATTATTAGTGAAGTTTCGAGAAGTTTTGCTTTGTGAAACTAACCTTAACCCCAATTTGCCTAGTGTTTTTGTCTCTTTATTGCAGGACTTTGATATGAAATCAAAATTGCATGGCGTGCCTAGAATTATTAAATATGATAACGATGAGGAATTTTTGAGTCCCTTTGGAAAAGTTTTATGTGATGACACGTGGAGGATATTCAAACCAGGAGATTGGGATTGGGTATATTTAAGGAAAAAAAGGTTTCCTAACCTTAGGAAATTAAAGATCGATGCTAGAGGAGATAAACCGTTTCAAGTGCTTGAAAGAGTCAATGACAATGCATACAAAATTGCCCTTCAGGGGGAGTATAATGAGTCCACTATTTTCAATGTTTATCATATTTTTGCTTTCGATAAGGATTCAGATTTGAGGACGAATCTTTTTGAAGAGGAAGGGAATGATACGGGCATCATAGAGTCATATTCTAGCATTGAAACAAAAGATGATGACATCATCTTACCTAGTAAACCAGTGATGCATTCTCGAGTTAAGAAGATCAAAGAGGAAATGCTTGGACTTGTGAAAAGAATTATGGATGAAGATCGATTCAAGTTTCCAAATGATTTGAACACTTTTTCGAGGCCTAATGATGATTTAAGCATGTTGTCCAAGCAAGGGATGAAAGTCGTAATGATGCTCGAGAGTTGCGGAAATGAAACGACATCATTTTAAAAATAAACAACTTAGAATGGCAATTTCGTAATTTTAGCTATTTTTCGGATGATAATGGCAGTTTCGTAATTTAGCTATTTTTAGATGATAATGGCAGTTTCGTAATTTAGCTATTTTTGGATTATAATGGCAGTTTTGTAATTTTTGCTATTTTCGTTTTTTAGGGTTAGTTTTCAACCTTAGGATTACTTTCTTAATATTTAATGGTTTAGATTGATTCTTGATCTACCCCTAGTCTTTATATAAAGGGAGATCAATTCTTTTGTAAGACAGATTTGAGTTTTTAATCAATTGAGAGAATTAATTTTCCTATTGCTCACAGGAGTATTCTTGCAAGGTGAGGAATCAATTTCTTCTTCTTGTTGCATTAGGAGTTGAATTATCTTATCAAAGTAGAAATACTTTGTGGCGATTATTCTTCTCTTTCCCTAGCCTTCTAATCCACGTTTTTAGGTACAAGTTATCTAAGGGTTTGGTAGGGCGGGTTCTTGTTTCCAATTATTGTTCAATATTTCTTGTGTGTTTGGGGTTTCGGATTCTTTAATCTTGGGGTTCCGCATCACATTATAAGATCCTTATTTTTAAAACTACGTCGTTTCGTCTCCGCAACTCCTGAGCAATATTACCACCTTCATTCCTTGCTTGAACATCATGCTTAAATCATCATCTTTTGTTCCAATGGTAGAATATTACTCTATGATGCCCGTATCAGAATTCTAACCAACATATATCGAATTTCTGTGATGTGTTTGAGTTAGGAAAATATAATGGCATTACTGAGGATGCTGTAAAACTTAGGTTGTTTCCTTTCACCTTAAGGGATAGAGCCAAGAGTTGGTTACAATCTCTATCCTCTGGGAGTACTGTCACTTGAGATAATTTAGCCTTTAAGTTTTTAAACAAATTTTTTCCACCTATTAAAACAGCCAAGCTTAGGAACGAAATAAACACTTTCCATCAATTTGATGGAGAGTCTTTGTATGAAGCTTGGGAGAGGCTAAAAGAACTACTTAGGAAGTGTCCACACCATGGGATGCCCATTTGGAGTCAAGTCCAAACTTTTTATAATGGGTTGAATTATTTAACAAGAAATAATGTGGATACTGCTGCAGGTGGTGCTTTATTAAATAAATCCCAAGAGGATGCATACGAACTATTGGTGTCATCTCCCTCATTTGCTCCATCATCTCATCCATCCTAGATTTCAATGTTTCTTCCATTCTAGAAGTCAATCTATCTTCCATCCTTCTATACTCACCCTCCAAAGATTGTCGTAAGAGCTTTGGATCTGGTGTCGCCACTTGCTTTTCTTCCGAAGTAGAAACTCCCTTTCCGTCTCTTTTAGACATTCTTACACACTCCCTTACGTGTTTAACTCAAAAATGGTAAACCCTCGTGTTTCACTCAAAATTGGCTTTTACCCTCTATATGCTCACCACTCAAGCCTTTTACCACTCAAGTCTTGTTCACCAAGTTGCACTTCAGAACGAATTATCTTAAACAAAAATAGCAAATTGCAAAATTAAAACCTAACAATAAAAGCAAGTTCAATTCTAGAGCAAAATTGGCACAAAAGAAAAGGACAAATAATGAAACAAATAATAATTACTCTATGAAATCAACACAATGAGAATAGGAAACTAAACAAATTTAGAATAAGAAAGTATGAAAATAAGAAACTATGAGAATTGGAAACAAAATAAAAAATTAGAATAGGAAAGTAAGAAAATAAAAAACTATGAGAAAGTAAGAAAATAAGAAACTATGAGAATAAGAAACAAATAATTTAGGAAAGTAGGAAATATGGAATTATAATAAAAAAACAAATCAGAAATCAATTAGGAATAAGTAACTTTCCTAATATTCAAGCAACCAATCTCAATATTCCAACTTTCAATTTTTTTTTTTGCTACGATTTTATTTTTGTATCTACAATCAGATTCTTCTTTTTCTGCTTCTTTTTTTTTTTGGTATATTTTTTTTTATTCTTTTTTTTTGACGATTTTTTTTTTGTACTCTAAAACACCAAGAACAATGAAGAACACGAAAAAATGATGAACAAAAGAAAAAAAGAAGAAGAAAAAACGCAGAAAATAACAAGCTAATCAAAGACTCAAAAAAAAAAAAGAAAAACAAAGAACAAGATAAATTCCTAAATAGGAATTTATCTTGGCCTTGCTCTGATACCAAATGATGTGGAACCCCAAGCTTAAAGAAACTGTAATCCCAACACACAAGATGATATGGAACAAACCCGAGGTAAAAACCAGCCCTATAGCACCTCTAGATAACCAGTGTATCTAGCAACACTAATTAGAAAGCAAGAATGAAATTGAAATTCGCCACAAAGTAAATACCTTTGATAAGAGGATCAATTCCCAATGCAAAAAGTAGAAGAAGAACTATCCTCACTTGGAATACACAAGTCTTGTTGAAAATAAGAATAGATTCTAAATAATTAATAATCAAAGTTGTCTTCCTTACAAGCTAGTAACCTCCCCTTTATATAGAGATTAAGGTTAGGTTAACAACAAATCTAGACCATAAAATAATTAGGAAAGTAATCCTAAGTCTTAAAACTAACCCTAAATAAATATAATCTGAAAATAGAAATAATTATAAAACTGCCATTATAATCCGAAAATAGCTAAATTACGAAACTGCCATTATAATATGAAAATAGCTAAAATTACGAAACTGCCATTATAAGATGCTTATTTTTAAAACTACGTCATTTCGTCTCCGTAACTCTTGAGCAGCTTTACCACCTTAATTCATTACTTGAACATCATGCTTAAAACATCATCTTTTGCTCCAATGGTAGAAATTTACTCTATGATGCCCGCATCATTCCATTCCTCTTCAAAAAGATTCGTCATCGACTCTGAATCCATATTGAAAGGAAAAATATTATAAACATTAAAAATAGTGGACTCATTGTACTCACCCTGAATGGCGATTTTGTATGCGTTGTCATTGATTCGTTCAAGCACTTGAAACGGTTTATCTCCTTTAGCATCCAACTTCGATTTCCTAAGGTTGGAAAACCTTTTCTTCCTTAAATATACCCAAACCCAATCTCCTGGTTTGAATATCCTCCATGTGTCTTCCCATAAAATTTTCCCAAAGGGACTCAAAAATTTCACATCCCTATCATATTTAATAGTTTTAGGCACTCCACGCAAATTTGATTTCTCATCAAAGTCCTGCAATAAAGAGACAAAAACACTTGGCAAATCGTAGTTAAGGTTAGTTTCACAAAGCAAAACTTCTCGAAACCTCACTAACAATATTGTTTTATTTCCTAAGAATGCACTATTAACTTCTCTCTCTTTTGCATTAAAACTCTTTTTCTTTTCACTCTTCTCACTTTTTTCCTATTGCACTTTCCTATTTATTTTTCTTACTAATGCAATCACTCACCATTGGGCCTTAATTTATATTATTTTCACTATTGGCCTCTTTACACTCAATTTTTTTATTTGCCTCACTTCCCAAATCCCCATGTGAACTTTTGGATAATTTCAATTGTTCAAAATACACCACCATTGGAGATAAAGGTGCAAGTGTGACTTTCTTTTCATTATGCTCATGACTCCTAGCCCTTGGTTCCTTCCTCCATATGCGTCTCCTCATGGAATGATTTGAGACTTCATAATCTTTGGAACCCGATGACTCTATATCTCTAGTTCGCAAACCATCTCTCCTTGGGTTATTTGTGGCGGTCATAAAGACTTCACTGACCTTATCATTTAGCTCATCCATCGTCATCATGATGTGGGCATCGAGCGCTCTTCTAGCATGGATGTTTGTGGTGAAGACATTGTGCTGCCAAGTGGACCAGTGACGCGTTCTCGAGCTAAGAAGATCAAAGCGGGAATGCTTGGACTTGTGAAGAGAATAATTGATGAAGATCGATTCAAGTATCCACACGATCCAAACACTTTTATGAGGCATAATGATGATTTAAACATGATGTCCAAGCAAGGAATGAAGGTGGTAATGCTGCTCGGGAGTTGCAAAGACGAAACGACATAATTTTAGCCATTTTCGGATTTCAATGGCAGTTTCGTAATTTAGCTATTTTCGGATTATAATGGCAGTTTTGTAATTATTGCTATTTCCAGATTATAACCTTAACCCCGATTTGCCTAGTGTTTTTGTCTCTTTATTGCAGGATTTTGATGATGTTTTCCCGGAAGAGATGCCAACTGGATTGCCGCCATTAAGAGGTATTGAGCATCAAATAGATTTTGTGCCTGGAGCAAGCATTCCAAACCGACCAGCCTATCGTAGCAATCCCGAGGAAACGAAGGAGTTACAAAGGCAAGTGGAGGAGTTGCTAGCAAAGGGTCATGTTAGGGAGAGCATGAGTCCTTGTGCTGTACCAGTCTTATTGGTACCCAAGAAGGATGACACATGGAGGATGTGTGTTGATTGCCGAGCAGTGAATAAAATAACGGTAAAGTATCGTTATCCCATTCCTAGGTTAGATGATATGTTTGATGAATTGCATGGTGCTTGCTTATTTACTAAGATAGATTTAAAAAGTGGATACCATCAAATTAGGATGAAGCTAGGGGATGAGTGGAAAACTGCTTTTAAAACAAAATATGGTTTATATGAATGGATGGTTATGCCTTTTGGGTTAACTAATGCTCCTAGTACATTTATGCGATTAATGAACCATGTTTTAAGGGAATTTTTAGGGAAGTTTGTGGTTGTCTATTTTGATGATATTTTGATATATAGCAAAAGTTTAGATGACCATGTGATGCATGTTAGACAAGTGCTAGATGTGCTTAGAAAAGAGAAATTATATGCTAACCTTAAAAAGTGCACATTTTGTATAGATAGGCTTGTTTTTCTTGGTTTTGTTGTGAGTGCACAGGGTGTTGAAGTTGATGAAGAAAAGATCAAGGCTATCAAGGAATGGCCTACACCTAAGAATGTGACTGAGGTAAGAAGTTTTCATGGTTTAGCTGGCTTTTATAGAAGGTTTGTGAAGGACTTCTCTACCATAGCTGCTCCTTTGAATGAGATTGTCAAAAAGGAGGTAGGTTTTAAATGGGGTAAGGAACAAGAACATGCGTTTCAAACTTTAAAAGATAAGTTATGTTCTGCTCCTATTCTTGTTCTACCTAATTTTGATAAGATGTTTGAAGTTGAATGTGATGCTTCTGGGATTGGTATAGGTGCTGTTTTGATGCAGGAAAAGCGTTCCATTGCATACTTTAGTGAGAAGCTAAATGGAGCTCAACTCAAGTACTCGACGTATGACAAGGAGTTGTATGCATTGTTTCGTGCCTTGGAGGTGTGGCAACATTACTTGTTTCCAAAGGAGTTCGTGATTCATACTGATCATGAGTCTCTCAAACACATCAAAGGACAAGGAAAGCTCAACAAGAGGCATGCAAAGTGGGTTGAGTTCATAGAGACTTTTCCATATGTGATATGCTACAAGCAAGGTAAGGATAATGTAGTAGCTGATGCATTATCTCGAAGGTATGTTCTCATTACTACATTAACTTCTAAGTTGTTAGGTTTTGAGCAATTGAAAGACATGTACGCAAGTGATTTTGATTTTAAGGATATTTATGTTGCATGTGAACAAGGTGCATTTAATAAGTTCTATAGACATGATGGTTTTCTGTTTCGTGGTTCAAGAATTTGTGTGCCTAATTGCTCTATTAGAGAATTGCTTGTTAGAGAATCACATAGTGGTGGTTTAATGGGTCATTTTGGAGTGCATAAGACTTTAGATGTTTTAGTTGAACACTTTTTTTGGCCACATATGAAAAGGGATGTTCAAAGAATTTGTTCTCAATGTATTGCATGTAGACAAGCCAAGTCTAAATCTATGCCACATGGATTATATACACCTTTGCCTATTCCTAATGAGCCTTGGGTTGATATATCCATGGATTTTGTACTTGGGTTACCTAGAACTAGGAAGGGTAGGGATAGCATATTTGTGGTTGTTGATAGATTTTCTAAGATGGCACACTTTATTGCATGTCATAAGACTGATGACGCTACAAATATTGCTGATTTGTTCTTTAGAGAGGTTGTAAGATTGCATGGAGTGCCTAGAACTATTGTGTCTGATAGGGATGTGAAATTTTTGAGTCACTTTTGGAGAGTTTTGTGGGGTAAGTTAGGTACTAAATTGTTGTATTCTACTACAAACCGATGGTCAAACGGAGGTGGTTAATAGGACTCTAGGTACTTTGCTTCGTGCTATTGTTGGTAAGAATTTGAAAACTTGGGAAGATTGTTTACCGTTTGTTGAATTTGCATATAATAGAACTATTCATTCTTCTACAGGTTTTTCACCATTTGAGATTGTGTATGGTTTTAATCCTTTAACTGTGTTGGATTTGATGCCTTTACCTTTCAGTGAAATTGCTAGCTTAGATGGACAAAAGAAGGCAGACTTGGTTAAGACTATACATGAGAAGGCGAGGTTGCAAATTGAGAAGCGTAATCGTCTAACCGTTCAAAAAGCAAATAAGGGGCGAAAGCAAGTGATATTTGAACCAGGAGATTGGGTTTGGGTGCACATGAGGAAAGAAAGGTTTCCTAACCAAAGGAAGTCTAAGTTGGATGCTAGAGGCGATGGGCCCTTTCAAGTTCTCGAGAAGATCAATGACAATGCATACAAGATTGATCTTCCAGGTGAGTATAATGTGTCTGCATCATTCAATGTTGCTGATCTTTCTCATTTTGACATGGATCCAGATTCGAGGACGAATCTTTTTGAGGAGGGAGGGAATGATGTGGGCATCGAGCGCTCTTCTAGCATGGNGCTAGAGGCGATGGGCCCTTTCAAGTTCTCGAGAAGATCAATGACAATGCATACAAGATTGATCTTCCAGGTGAGTATAATGTGTCTGCATCATTCAATGTTGCTGATCTTTCTCCTTTTGACATGGATGCAGATTCGAGGACGAATCTTTTTTAGGAGGGAGGGAATGATGTGAGCATCGAGCGCTCTTCTAGCTTGGATGTTCGTGGTGAAGACATTGTGCTGCCAAGTGGACCAGTGACGCGTTCTCGAGCTAAGAAGATCAAAGCGAGAATGCTTGGACTTGTGAAGAGAATAATTGATGAAGATCGATTCAAGTATCCACACGATCCAAACACTTTTATGAGGCGTAATGATGATTTAAACATGATGTCCAAGCAAGGAATGAAGGTGGTAATGCTGCTCGGGAGTTGCAAAGACGAAACGACATAATTTTAGCCATTTTTGGAATTCAATGGCAGTTTCGTAATTTAGCTATTTTCGGATTATAATGGCAGTTTTGTAATTATTGCTATTTCCAGATTATAATGGCAGTTTTGTAATATTTGATATTTTCCTATTTTATTTAATTAGGGTTAGTTTTCAGCCTTAGGATTACTTTCCTAATTATTTTATGGTCTAGATTGATTCTTAACCTAACCCTAGTCTCTATATAAAGGGGGGTTACTAGCTTGTAAGAGACAACTTTGATTATTGATTAAATAGAATCTATTCTTGTTTTCAACAAGACTTGTGTGTTCCAAGTGAGGATAGTTCTTCTTCTACTTGTTGCATTTGGGAATTGATCTTCTTATCAAAGGTATTTACTTTGTGGCGAATTTCAATTTCATTCTTTGCCTTCTAATTAGTGTTGCTAGATACAATTGTTATCTAGAGGTGCTATAGGGCGGGTTTTTACCTAGGGTTTGTTCCATATCATCTTGTGTGTTGGGATTACAGTTTCTTTAAGCTTGGGGTTCCGCATCATCCATCGTCATCACCTTGTAATACTCCTCTACGGACCTAGAGCACTGTGTGAGTCCCTGCAACTTTTGATGAAGCTCTCTATAGTAATAAGATGGTACAAACCTCTTCCTCATAATTCTCTTCATCTCATCCCAAGTTGAGATCGGATCTTCTCTATACATCCTCGTTGATTGTATAAGTTGCTCCCACCAAACTAGAGCATCGTCAGTGAATTCCACTGCAGCTAGTTTTACCTTCTTCTCCTCAGAGTAATTGTGACAATAAAATATTAACTCTACCTTTTTTTCCCATTCCAAGTATGCCTCGGCATCACTTTTTCCCTTAATCGAACTTAGGTTGTCATCCCTTCCTCCTTTTGGCTCCTCTCTCCTAGGTCTTCTTCTTACAGTTTAGACTTTATACTTGTGTTCATCGGAAACAATTACTTCTTGTCTCCTGGGTCGTGTTTCTTCCCTTCTAGTAGTATTGGACATGGCCATGGTCATCTCCCTCATTTGCTCCATCATCTCATCCATCCTAGATTTCAATGTTTCTTCCATCCTAGAAGTCAATCTCTCTTCCATCCTTCTATACTCACCCTCCAAAGATTGTCGTAAGAGCTATGGATCCAGTGTTGCCACTTGCTCTTCTTCCAAAATAGAAACTTCATTTCCATCTCTTTTAGACATTCTTACACACTCCCTTATGTGTTTAACTCAAAAATGGTAAACCCTCGTGTTTCACTCAAAATTGGATTTTACCCTCTATATGCTCACCACTCAAGCCTTTTACCACTCAAGTCTTATTCACCAAGTTGCACTTCAGAACCAATTACTTAAAACAAAAATATAAAACAAAAATAGCAAATTTCAAAATTAAAACCTAACAATAAAAAGAAAGTTCAATTCTAGAGAAAAATTGGCACAAAAGAAAAGGACAAAAGAGTAATGAAACAAATAATAATTACTCTATGAAATCAACACAATGAGAATAGGAAACAAATTAAATTAAGAATAGGAAAGTAAGAAAATAAGAAACTATAAGAATAGGAAACAAATAAATTAGGAAAGTAGGAAATATGGAATAATGGAATAATAAAAATTAGAAATCAATTAGGAATAAGTAACTTTCCTAATATTCAAGCAACCAATCTCAATATTTCAACTTTCAATATTTTTTTTTTCTACGATTTTTTTTTTTTGTATCTATAATCAGATCCTTCTTTTTTCTTTTTTTTTGTACGATTTTTTTTCGCAATTTTTTTTTGTACTCTAAAACACCAAGAACAATGAAGAACACGAAGAACTCAAGAACAAAAGAAAAAAAAAACCGCAAAAAATAAAAAGCTAATCAAAGACTAAAAAGAAAAACAAAGAACAAGATAAATAGGAATTTATCTTGGCCTTGCTCTGATACCAAATGATGGGAACCCCAAGCTTAAAGAAACTGTAATCCCAACATACAAGATGATATGGAACAAACCCTAGGTAAAAATCCGCCCTATAGCACCTCTAGATAACCAGTGTATCTAGCAACACTAATTAGAAGGCAAGAATGAAATTGAAATTCGCCTCAAAGTAAATAGCTTTGATAAGAAGATCAATTCCCAATGCAACAAGTAGAAGAAGAACTATCCTCACTTGGAACACACAAGTCTTGTTGAAAACAAGAATAGATTCTAAATAATTAATAATCAAGGTTGTCTTCCTTACAAGCTAGTAACCTCCCCTTTATATAGAGATTAGGGTTAGATTAATAACCAATCTAAACCATATAGTTTTAGAAATAAGCATCTTATAATGGCAGTTTTGTAATTTTAGCAATTTTCAGATTATAATGGCAGTTTCATAATTTAGATATTTTCGGATTATAATGGCAGTTTCGTAATTATTACTATTTCTTGATTATAATGGCTGTTTTGTAATTATTGATATTTTCGGATTATATTTATTTAGGGTTAGTTTTAAGCCTTAGGATTACTTTCCTAATTATTTTATGGTCTAGATTGTTTCTTAACCTAACCCTAATCTCTATATAAATGGGAGGTTACTAGCTTGTAAAAAAAACTTTGATTATTGATTATTGAGAAATCTACTATTGCTTTCAACAAGACTTGTGTGTTCCAAGTGAGGATAGTGCTTTTTCTACTTGTTGCATTGGGAATTGATCTTATTATCAAAGGTATTTACTTTGTGGCGAATTTCAATTTCATTCTTTGCCTTCTAATTAGTGTTGCTAGATACAATTGTTATCTAAATATGCTATAGGGCTGGTTTTTACCTAGGGTTTGTTCCATATCATCTTGTGTGTGAGGATTACAGTTTCTTTAAGCTTGGGGTTCCGCATCATTTGGTATCAGAGCAAGGCCATGATAAATTCCTATTTATCTTGCTCTTTGTTTTTCTTTTTAGAATCTTTGATTAGCTTTTTATTTTCTGCATTTTTTTTCCTTTGTTCTTGAGTTCTTCGTGTTCTTCATTGTTATTGGTGTGTTTAGTACAAAAAAAAATTGTAAAAAAAAAAAGAAAAAAAAAATCGTAGCAAAAAAAAAAAGTTGAAATATTGAGATTGGTTGCTTGCAAATTAGGAAAGTTACTTATTCATAATTGATTTCTGTTTTATTTTTTTATTATTCCATATTTCCTACTTTCCTAATTTATTTGTTTCTTAGTCTCATAGTTTCTTATTTTCATATTTTCCAATTCTAAATTTGTTTAGTTTCCTATTCTCATTGTGTTGATTTCATAGAGTAATTATTATTTGCTTCATTACTCTTTTGCCCTTTTCTTTTGTGCCAATTTTGCTCTAGAATTGAACTTGCTTTAATTTTGAAATTTGCTATTTTAGTTTTATATTTTTGTTTAAGATAATTGGTTCTAAAGTGCAACTTGGTGAACAAGACTTGAGTGGTAAAAGGCTTGAGTGGTGAGCATAAAGAGGGTAAAAGCCAAATTTGTGTTAAACACGAGGGTTTAACATTGTTGAGCTAAACACGTAAGAGAGTGTGTAAGAATGTCTAAAAGAGACGGAAAGGGAGTTTCTACTTCAAAAGAAGAGCAAGTCGCAACACCGGATCCAAAGCTCTTACGGCAATCTTTGGAGGGTGAGTATAGAAAGATGGAAGAGAGATTGACTTCTAGGATGGAAGAAACATTGAAATCTAGGATGGATGAGATGATGGAGCAAATGAGGGAGATGACCATGGCCATGTCTAATACTACTAGAAGGGAAGGAACACGGCCCAGGAGACAAGAAGTAATTGTTTCCGATGAAGACGAGTATGAAGTCCAAACTGTAAGAAGAAGACCTAGGAGAGAGGAGCCAAGAGTAGGAAGGGATGACAACCTAAGTTCGATTATGAAGAAGGTAAAACTAGCTGCAGTGGAGTTCACCGACTATGTTATAGTTTGGTGGGAGCAACTTATACAGTCAATGAGGAGATATAGAGAAAATTCGATCTCAACTTGGGGTGAGATGAAGAGAATTATGAGGAAGAGGTTTGTACCATCCTATTACTATAGGGAGCTTCATCAAAAGTTGCAAAGACTCATACAAGGGTCTAGGTCTGTAGAGGAGTATTACAAAGAGATGGAGATGATTATAATAAGGGCCAACATTGAAGAGGATAGAGAAGCTACAATGGCAAGATTTCTAAGTGGGATGAACAAAGATATTGCCAAGGTGGTTGATCTACATCCATATGTAGAAATTGAAGAAATGGTCAACATGCCTATTAAAGTGGTAAAGCAATTGAGAAGTGAAGGGTCATCAAAAGGGTTTTCAAGCTCCAATTCGAAATGGGGTTCCAACTCGAAGGGGAACAAAAGTATGACGACAAGAAAAGAGAGAAGAAATTGGAGACCAAAGAAAAAATTGGAGATGCATCAAAGTTCAAGGATAAGTGTGCCAACCCAACAAGAGGTACTTCGAATCCTAACACTTCTAGTACTTCTAGACATAGAGAAATAAAATGTTTTAAATGTTTAGGGTTTGGGCATATTGCTTTCGAATATCCAAATAGGAAAACTATGTTGATGAGGGGTAATGAAGTAATGTCGGAGTCTGAGTTCGATGAGGAAAGGCCACCATTAGAGTATGATTCTAGTGAGGAGGAAGATGTAGAGTATCCCGTGGTTCGAGAGTCCTTAGTAATTAGGAGGGTTTTAAATTTGAAGGTGAAGGAAGAGGGACTAGAACAAAGGGAGAATATTTTTCATACTAGATGTTATGTGGGTGGTAAAACATGTAGTTTAATCATTGATGGGGCTAGTTGTGCTAATGTAAATAGAAGAGTGAAAGTTGCCTTTTCTATTGGAGAGTATAGTGATGAGGTTTTGTGTGATGTAGTACCTATGCAAGCGGGGCATATTTTGTTGGGTAGACCATGGCAATCTGATAGTAGGACTATCCATGAAGGTTTTAAGAATAGGTATTCTTTTGAGCACAATGGAAAGAAAGTCACAGTTGCACCCTTATCTCCAAAAGAGGTGTATCTTGAGCAATTGAAACTATCCAAAGTTTCCCATGGGGATTTGGGAAGTGAGGCAAATAAAAGAATTGAGTGTAAAGAGGCCAAGAGTGAAAAGAATAAAAATAAAGGCTCAATGGAGAGTGATTGCACTAGTAATAAAGAGGAAAGTGCAATAGAGAAAAGTGAGAAGAGTGAAAAGAAAAAGAATTTTAATGCAAAAGAGTGAGAAGTCAATAGTGCATTTTTAGTCAAGAAAGCAATATTGTTAGTGAGGGTTCGAGAGGTTTTACTTTGTGAACTAACCTTAACTTCAATTTACCTAGTGTTTTTGTCTCTTTATTGCAGAACTTTGATGAGAAATCAAAATTGTGTGGAGTGCCTAAGACTATTAAGTGTGATAGGGATGTGAAATTATTGAGTCCCAGTTGGAAAGATTTTTGGGATGACACGTGGAGGATATTCAAACCAGGAGATTGGGTTTGGGTACACCTGAGGAAAGAAAGGTTTCCTAACAAAAGGAATTCTAAGTTGGATACAGATTCGAGAACGAATCTTTTTGAAGAGGAAGGGAATGATGCGGGCATAATAGAGATATATTCTACCATTGGAGCAAAAGATGATGATTTAAGCATGATGTCCAAGCAAGGGATGCAGGTGGTATTGATGCTCAAGAGTTGCGGAGACGAAATGACGTAGTTTTAAAAATAAGTATCTTATAATGGCAGTTTCGTAATTTTAGCAATTTTCTGATTATAATGGCAGTTTCGTAATTTAGCTATTTTCGGATTATAATGGCAATTTTGTAATTATCGCTATTTTCGGATTATAATGGCAGTTTTGTAATTATTTCTATTTTCGGATTATTTTTATTTAGGGTTAGTTTTAAGCCTTAGGATTACTTTCCTAGTTATTTTATGGTCTAGATTGATTCTTAACCTAACCCTAATCTCGATATGAAAGGGAGGTTACTAGCTTGTAAAAAAATAACTTTGATGATTGATTAAATAGAATATATTCTTGTTTTCAACAAGACTTGTGTGTTCCAAGTGAGGATAGTTTTTCTTCTACTTGTTGCATTAGGAATTGATCTTCTTATCAAAGGTATTTACTTTGTGGCGAATTTCATTTTCATTCATTGCCTTCTAATTAGTGTTGCTAGATACAATTGTTATCTAGAGGTGCTATAGGGCGGGATTTTACCTAGGTTTTGTTCCATATCATCTTGTGTGTTGGGATTACAGTTTCTTTAAGCTTGGGGTTCCGCATCACTAAATCATCCCAAGTGAGAATACTTCCAGGGGGTAAAGATTGTAACCAACTTTTGGCTCTATCCCTTAAGGTAAAAGGAAATAACCTAAGTTTGACAGCGTCCACAGTAATCCCATTGTATTTCACTAACTCACATACATAACAAAAATTCGATATATGTTGGTTAGGATCCTTGTTTGGTAACCCTCCAAATTGGTAGTTGATGTGGGCATTGAGCGCTCTTCTAGCATGAATGTTCGTGATAAGGTCATTACATTGCCAAGTGGACCAGTGACGCGTTCTCGAGCTAAGAAGATCAAAGAGAGAATGCTTGGACTTGTGAAAAGAATTATGGATGAAGATCGATTCAAGTTTCCAAATGATTTGAACACTTTTCCGAGGCCTAATGATGATTTAAGCATGTTGTCCAAGCAAGGGATGAAAGTCGTAATGATGCTCGAGAGTTGCGGAGACGAAACGGCGTCATTTTAAAAATAAACAACTTAGAATGGCAATTTCATAATTTTAGCTATTTTTGGATGATAATGGCAGTTTCGTAATTTAGCTATTTTCGGATTATAATGGCAGTTTTGTAATTTTTGCTATTTTTCATTTTTAGGGTTAGTTTTCAACCTTAGGATTACTTTCTTAATATTTAATGGTTTAGATTGATTGTTGATCTAACCGTAGTCCTTATATAAAGGGGGATCAATTCTTTTGTAAGACAGATTTGAGTTTTTAATCAATTGAGAGAATTAATTTTCCTATTGCTCCCAGGAGTGTTCTTATAAAATGAGGAATCAATTACTTCTTCTTGTTGCATTAGGAGTTGAATTATCTTATCAAAGTAGAAATACTTTGTGGCGTATTCTTCTCTTTCCCTAGCCTTCTAATCCACATTTTTAGATACAAGTTATCTAAAGGTTTGGTAAGGCGGGTTCTTGTTTCCAATTACTGTTCAATATTTCTTGTATGTTTGGGGTTTCAGATTCTTTAATCTTGGGGTTCCGCATCAATTGGTATCAGAGCATTGGTTGAGATAAGTACCTATCTATCTTTGTTTTCAATTCTTTGTGTTCTTCGTTCATAATACTTTGATTCCCAAAAGAAAAAAAAATTGTGTTTGATCCGTGCGTCTTTTTTTTTTATCTTGTTGATTTGGGGTATTTTTTTATTCAAAGAAGAGAACAAGTAAAAAAAAAAAAGAAACCCTAATCGCACTACAGGCGCCTGGGGTTGCACCTTGGGTCAAACCTGGGCAGGTCTGTCCGCAATGCATCCCTAAAAAAAAAAAAAAAATTCCAAATTATTTTAATTTTCTTTTTCTTTAGGGTAATATTTGCTTTCCATTACTCTAATTCTTATTTTTTTGCTTTTCTTTTGATCTACTTTCTTTCTTTGGTTAGGTTTTGAGATTGTGATAATTGTTTTTCTTGCTTTGATTTGTTGTGTTTAACTCTAAAGTGCAACTTGATTATGGAGATTGTGAGTGGTAAAAGGTTTGAGTGGTGAGCACATTGAGGGTAAAAGCCAAAATTGTGTGAAACACGAGCGTAGTTACCATTAAAAAGAGTGAAACACGTGAGGGAGAGAAGTAAGGATTTTCTTTTTACTAATCTTGTCTTGTAGAAACTAAGATGTCAAGTAGAGAAGGAAAATAAGCCGCTCATTCCGAGGAAGAGCACGAAAAGAAGATGACACCGGACATGAAGCTCTTATACAAGGCCTTCACAGGAGAATTGCGGAGGTTAAACATGAAGATGGATGAATTAAATGATAAGGTAAATGGAGTCTCTATGACTGCCACAAATAACCTAAGGAGAGATGGTTCGCGAACTAGAGATATAGAACTATTGGTTTCCGAGAATGATGAAGTCTCAAATCATTCAATGAGGAGACGTCCAAGGAGAGAGGAAACAAGGGCTAGGAGACATGAGCCAAGAGAAAGGAGGGACGACAACATAAGCTCCATAAAGATGCAAATACCACCATTCAAGGGGAGACATGACGGTGAAGTATATTTGGAGTAGGAAAGGAAGGTTGAACTAATTTTCGCTCGCCACAACTACTCGGATGAGAAGAAGGTAAGACTCACCGCTGTAGAGTTTACCGATTATGCTTTGGTTTGGTGGGAACAATTATTGCAGACTAGGAGGAGATATGGTGAAGATCCAATTGTAACTTGGGGTGAGATGAAAAAGGTGATGAGAAGAAGATTTGTACCATCTTTTTATTACCGAGAGGTACACCAAAAGTTGCAGCGGCTCTCGCAAGGAACAAGGATGGTAGAAGAGTACAACAAGGAGATGGAGATGCTCATAATCCAAGCCAACATAGATGAGGAACGAGAGGCTTCCATGGCTCGATTCTTAAGTGGACTCAATAGAGAGATTGCCGACACTGTGGAACTACATCCATATGTAGAGATAGAAGACTTGGTGAACATGGCAATCAAGGTGGAAAAGCAACTTAAAAGAAAATGGACTACTCGAAGCTTCTCAAATTCCAACTCTAAATGGAATTTAAAGTGGGAGAAACCTTAGGACAAAAAGAAGAGCTTCGATTTCAAGAATAAGGATAAGAGTGCCAGTACACCTAAAGGTACGCCTAATTCTTCTTCTTCTTCTACTTCCACTACTTGACATAGGGAGATAAAGTGTTTTAAATGTCAAGGATTAGGACATATTGCTTCTGAATGTCCTAATAAGAAGACTATGTTGTTGAAGGCTAGTGAAATTGTTTCGGAGTCTGAGAATGATAGTGATAATGAGGTGCCACCATTGGAGGATAATTCTAGTGATGAGGAGAACATAGAGTATGCTATGAGGGGAGAGTCTCTAGTTGTTCGTGATGTGGGCATTGAGCGGTCTTCTAGCATGGATGTTCGTGATAAGGACATTACATTGCCAAGTGAACCAGTGATGCGTTCTCGAGCTAAGAAGATCAAAGAGGGAATGCTTGGACTTGTGAAAAGAATTATGGATGAAGATCGATTCAAGTTTCCAAATGATTTGAACACTTTTCCGAGGCCTAATGATGATTTAAGCATGTTGTCCAAGCAAGGGATGAAAGTCGTAATGATGCTCGAGAGTTGCGGAGACGAAACGGCATCATTTTAAAAATAAAACAACTTAGAATGGCAATTTCGTAATTTTAGCTATTTTCGCATGATAATGGCAGTTTCGTAATTTAGCTATTTTCGAATTATAATGGCAGTTTTGTAATTTTTGCTATTTTTCATTTTTAGGGTTAGTTTTCAACCTTAGGATTACTTTCTTAATATTTAATGGTTTAGATTGATTGTTGATCTAACCGTAGTCCTTATATAAAGGGGGATCAATTCTTTTGTAAGACAGATTTGAGTTTTTAATCAATTGAGAGAATTAATTTTCCTATTGCTCCAAGGAGTGTTCTTGCAAAGTGAGGAATCAATTTCGTCTTCTTGTTACATTAGGAGTTGAATTATCTTATCAAAGTAGAAATACTTTGTGGCGATTATTCTTCTCTTTCCTTAGCTAGAAATCCACGTTTTTAGATACAAGTTATCTCAAAGTTTGGTAGGGCGGGTTGTTGTTTCCAATTACTGTTCAATATTTCTTGTATGTTTGGGGTTTCGGATTCTTTAATCTTGGGGTTCCGCATCAATAGTTGTTAAGCATAGACATAGTAATAGGTTTGACCTCAAAGCTTGGTTGCATCAATAGACAGTCTCCATATACATGACATATCCTCAACCCTTCTAGGTGCAACATAATAATCTCTAATGAACATATAACCTTGGTTAATAGGAACTTCAAGAACTATTGGGTTACATTGGTTTTCCATATTGTTTTCTCTCTCGGTATTTCTAAACAATGTTTCTCTAACTCCTTCTCTCCTTAACCTCCTCAAGTCTCTTTCTGTAAATTAAGATTTAGAATTAAAACTCATAAATAAAAGAGACACACAAAACTGAAAAACAAAAACAGTAAATTAAACTCACAAAACAGAAAAAACAGCAACTAAAATTAATAGTGAAAGTTGAATTTAACAAACTAAATAATTCTATAGAATTAAAACTAAATGCAAATCAAATTAAACTCAAAGTAAACACAAAACTAAAGCAAAAAAAAAACTAAAAACAGCAAGCAAAACAAATTAAAATAGAAAGAAAAAGTGCAGTTATTATTTGTTTTTTTGGAATTTTGCATTTTTTTTTATAAACAAAACAAAATATTAATCAAATAACAACTAAATAAAACTCACAACTCAGTAGATTAAACCTAAAAACTGAAACAAATAAAAACAGTAAACAAAATAAACTTTTTTTTTTCCAAAAACTGGAAACAACTAAAAACCCTAAACACACAAATTAAAAAAACTTAGCTACTTCGATTTCCTCCTTCTTCAAACTTGAATTGGATTGTTTTGGATCCAAGAAAACTCTCCAATCGTTGTTCTTTGATGGCTAAAACCGAATCTGCACAAAAACAAAAACAAAAGTTAAACTAAAAACAATAATGTAATCAACAATAAACTTAAAATAAAAACAAGAAATAATTATTCCCCGGCAACGGCGCCAAAAACTTGTTGTGGTATAATTTTGATTAACTCGCAAGTGTAGGAATCAACAAGTAATAAAATGGTTTTATTTGAGAAAAACCAATATCGATCCCACAAGGAATAATGTCTCTAGTTTTGAGAATAAATCAATTGTTAAACAAATTAATAAAAGTAACAGGAGTTTGTTAATTGATTGCTGTTGAGTAACAATCAAAGCATTAAAAAAAATAAAAGCAATATTAAAAAGTGAACAAAGGCAGCAAGCAAAGTAATTTAAAGGATTTGATGAAACAAGGATTATAACTTCACCACTTTTACTCCTATTTAGCCCTAGTGCAATATAGATTCATAGGTTAACCCCCCTTTGTCCATGAGTGACTAAAAGTTGACTCCTCAATGCATTCTAGTCTAGCAAGCACAAGGTATTTAATTATTCCTAATCTAAATACCAAAATTTAAGCCCTAAGACATGCAAACCCAACATGTTCTCATCAAAGTTGTCACTAATGCATGCAATATTCCTTTAACCATGTATTTCATTGTCCATCCATATTATATTTTGTATTCCTAAACCGATATAATACTAGATATATCCACCTTTTCATGGAAGTATTAAGAACTACAATGAAATATTAACCATAAATATGAATCAAACTAAATATGCATTAAGCACTAAACAGTCATAATAGGGCTACATCATAATCCTCATAGAAAATTAGTTACACATATTCTCAAAACTATCCATCAAATAATTAAGACAAAACATAGATTAAATATCAAAGATAATAAAGAACAAAGACTCAAAATTAAAATTTGATGGCTGCTGAATGTTGATCTACACTCTTTCTTCTCCTTGCTTCTCCAAACTATGCCTGAAGACCACAAGATTCAATCCTCCAAAGAGCCGGCTGAATTCCCCTTGATATTGACTTTGCGTAGCACACTTTATTTATGTGAGAACCCTTGAAAACTGCAGTGAAAATCTAGAAAAACTCTATTGTTGCCGTGGCAATGAGAGCACAACAGCCTTGAGGGCTGTGTGATATGCAGCAGTGGTGTGTAGCCATGAGGGTTATCTAGTGTTGTAGGGAATTGTGAGGAATGGTGTCTATTTGTTTTTTGTGTTACAAGGTATTTGTAGGAAAGGTTTAAGAGATGTTTAACCTTAAAGTCCTTCTTCAAACCTAGATAATATAAGAGATAACATATTTATATAATCTCAAACTCCTTTATTATCTCTATATGGCCAGCCATCCAAGAATATTGTAGTCTTTGGTGATGTGGGCATCGAGCGCTCTTCTAGAATGGATGTTCGTGATAAGGACATTACGTTGCCAAGTGGACCAGTGACGCGTTCTCGAGCTAAGAAGATCAAAGAGGGAATGCTTGGATTTGTGAAAAGAATTATGGATGAAGATCGATTCAAGTTTCCAAATGATTTGAACACTTTTCCGAGGCCTAATGATGATTTAAGCATGTTGTCCAAGCAAGGGATGAAAGTCGTAATGATGCTCGAGAGTTGCGGAGACGAAACGGCATCATTTTAAAAATAAACAACTTAGAATGGCAATTTCGTAATTTTAGCTATTTTCGGATGATAATGGCAGTTTCGTAATTTAGTTATTTTCGGCTGATAATGGCAGTTTTGTAATTATTTCTATTTTCGGATTATTTTTATTTAGGGTTAGTTTTTAGCCTTAGGATTACCTTCCTAATTTCCTTAGGATTACTTTCCTAATTTTCTTTGGATTAGTTTCCTAATTACTTTATGGTTTAGATTGATTTTTGACCTAACCCTAGTCCTTATATAAAGGGGGATCAATTCTTTTGTAAGGGAGATTTGAGTTTTTAATTAATTGAGAGAATTAATTTTCCTATTGCTCCCAGGAGTGTTCTTGCAAGGTGAGGAATCAATTTCTTCTTCTTGTTGCATTAAGAGTTGAATTATCTTATCAAAGTAGAAATACTTTGTGGCGATTATTCTTCTTTTTCCCTAGCCTTCTAATCCACGTTTTTAGATACAAGTTATCTAAGGGTTTGGTAGGGCGGGTTCTTGTTTTCCAATTATTGTTCAATATTTCTTGTGTGTTTGGGGTTTCGGATTCTTTAATCTTGGGGTTCCGCATCAATTGGTATCAGAGCATTGGTTGAGATAAGTACCTATCTATCTTTGTTTTCAATATTTTTTTTTCTTTTGTTTTTTGTTCATAATACTTTGATTCCTAAGAAAAAAAAAAAAGTTGTGTTTGATCCGTGCGTCTTATTTTAATCTTGTTGATTTGGGTTTTATTTTTACTCAAAAAAAAAAAGAACCCTAATCGCAGTACCATGCTCCTTGGGTCACACCTGGGCGGGTTTTTCCACTAGCCACCAAAAAAAAAAAAAAAAAAAATCCGAATTTTTTTTTTCCTTTCTTTTATTTTTTTTCTTTTTGCTTAGGGTAATATTTGCTTTCCATTACTCTAATTCTTATTATTCTTGCTTTTCTTTTGGTATCTTTTCTTTCTTTGGTTAGGTTTTGAGATTGTGATAATTGCTTTTTGTTTTTCTTGCTTTGATTTGTTGTGTTTAACTCTAAAGTGCAACTTGATTAAAGAGATTGTGAGTGGTAAAAGGCTTGAGTGGTGAGCACATTGAGGGTAAAAAGCCAAAATTGTGTGAAACACGAGTGTAGTTACCATTAAAAAGAGTGAAACACGTGAGGGAGAGAAGTAAGGAAATTTTTCTTTTACTAATCTTGTTTTGTAGAAATTAAGATGTCACAAAGAGAAGGAAAAGAAGCCGCTCATTCCGAGGAAGAGAACGAACAGGAGATGATACCGGACATAAAGCTCTTATATAAGGCCTTCATAGGAGAATTTCGGAGGTTAAACATTAGGATGGATGAGTTAAATGATAAGGTAAATAAAGTCTCTATAACCGCCACAAATAACCCAAGGAGAAATGGTTCGCGGACTAGAGATATAGATCTATCGGTTTCCGAGGATGATGAAGTCTCAAATCATTCAATGAGAATACGTCCAAGGAGGGAGGAACTAAGGACTCGGAGACAAGAGCCGAGAGAAAGGAGGGATGACAACGTAAGCTCCATAAAGATGCAAGTACCACCATTCAAGGGGAGACACGATGCTGAAGTATATCTGGAGTGGGAGAGCAAGGTTGAACTAATTTTCGCTTGCCACAACTACTCGGATGAGAAGAAGGTACGCCTAGCCGCTGTAGAGTTTACCGATTATGCTTTGGTTTGGTGGGAACAATTATTGCAGACTAGGAGGAGATATGGTGAAGATCCAATTGTAACTTGGGGCGAGATGAAAAGGGTGATGAGAAGAAGATTTGTACCATCTTCTTATTACCGAGAGGTACACCAAAAGTTGCAGCGGCTCTCACAAGGAACAAGAATGGTAGAAGAGTACTACAAAGAGATGGAGATGCTCCTAATCCGAGCCAACATAGATGAGGAACGAGAGGCTTCCATGGCTCGATTCTTAAGTGGACTCAATAGAGAGATTGCCGACACTGTGGAACTACATCCATATGTAGAGATAGAAGACTTGGTGAACATGGCAATCAAGGTGGAAAAGCAACTTAAAAGAAAAGGGACTACTCGAAGCTTCTCAAATTCCAA